>CACVKI010145831.1:4554-71911 GCA_902732785.1 Trichogramma evanescens
ATGTGTTACTTTTTTTTGTAGGTGCATTTAGGTGATGTTACAGCGAGTTGGAAATTGAGCAATTTCGCCTCATAATGCCGTGCTGGCCTCACGCTAAGAAACTTGACTCTGATACCTTAAATTTTTAGATAAGTTCAAAGCTCATCACCTTAGGATCCATACGATCCAAAAAAAGATCCAATGTTTTAATAGTAAAATTTAATGCCCTTTTCAAATCTAGGCTCAGATTTGAAATTCAATGCGTAGTTCAAAAGTTATGCTCGTTTAAACATAAAAAAACGTATAAATTTTCCATGTTTTGCACAGATTTTTTCGTTTTTTCATGTTTAAACGATTATAACTTTTGAACTATGCATTGGATCTCAAATCTGAGCCTGGATTTAAAAAGGGCATTAAATTCTTCATAAAATTATGTAATTGCAAAGTTTTTCTACAGCTCAAAACATGGAAAAAATCTCACTTTAAATTCCTACATCCTTAGAGTTACTGGGTTAAATGTAAATATCGACTTTAATTTATAGGCACGGTTTTAACCTGTGCCTATGGGTTATAAACCGTACAAATCATGTTTTTATATAACAAAGAAGTGATCTAAACTTCTGGAGCAAGGATTTTTAACGTTTGGGAAATAACGGACACCCTAATGTATAACTACCTTGAGTCTTGATCGGTATGAGAGTTTTGCCGATTTTTTTCAAAGATCGCGAGATCAGATCGGCATGAAAAAAATGATGAATGATTATATCGTTTCATGATCCTCAGGATGCAAGAGTTTCTTCAAGAGGAGCGTCAGGAGAAACCTCACCTACTCGTGCCGTAGCAATCGCAGCTGCGCGATAGACCAGCACCACAGGAACCAATGCCAGTTCTGCCGGCTGAGGAAGTGCTTCAAAATGGGCATGCGTAAAGAGGGTACGAATACCGATAATTACTCAGTTCTCACGTACTGTACACATCGATAACAACGTGCCTTTCATTTTCCAGCCGTTCAAAGAGGACGAGTACCTCCGGGCCAGATGAGCCTGTCGATGAGCGATCGCTTCCCGATGGAGAACGGCGGAATCGGCGGGGCCGCGGCGGCAGCGGCGGCCGCGGCCGCAGCCGCCGCCGCTGCAGCCGGTGGGCTCAACTCCGTCGGTGGCATGGGGGGCGTCGGTGGCGGCCTGGACCCGGCCATGTCGTGCGGCCACGCCAACAATACCCACGTGTATTACTCGTCGCACATCAGTCTGCTGCTGCGCGCCGAGCCGTACTCCGAGACGCGCTTCAGCCACTGCATGCAGCAGTCGACGAGCCTCACCGCCATCGACAACATCAGCGAGATCGCCGCCCGACTCCTCTTCTCCGCCGTCGAGTGGGCCAAGAACATCAGCTTCTTCTCGGAGCTGAACATCACCGATCAGGTGGCGCTGCTCACTCTGGTCTGGAGCGAGCTGTTCGTCCTGAACGCGAGTCAGTGGTCGATGCCGCTGCACGTCGACTCGATCCTGGCGGCGGCGGGCCTCGACGTCTCGCCCATGGCCGCCGATCGCGTGGTCGCCTTCATGGATCACATAAGGATATTTCAGGAGCAGGTGGAGAAGTTGAAGACGCTCCAGGTGGATCTGGCCGAGTACAGCTGCCTCAAGGCCATCGTTCTCTTCACTTCGGGTAAGTTGATCAACCCTTTATCATTGCCTTATAAAATACTCATCATTTTTTTATTTCTACCAGACGCTTGCGGCCTGTCCGACATGGTGCACATCGAGAATTTCCAAGAGAAGTGCCAAAGCGCCCTGGAGGAGTACTGCCGCATACAGTATCCGAACCAGCCGACGAGGTTCGGCAAGCTGCTGCTGAGGCTGCCCTCGCTCAGGACTGTGCCGTCGCGCGTCATCGAGAAGCTGTTCTTCGTGCGACTGGTGGGCAAGACCCCGATCGAAACTCTGATCAGGGACATGCTGCTCAGCGGTAGCAGCTTCAATTGGCCCATCGCGCTGGGCATTTGATGGATCAGTTGTTTGTTGTTGTTGTTGTTGTTGTCGTTGTCGTTGTTGTTTTATAAAACACGCACACAGGCGCGTGTGTAGAAAATAGACAGAAAGAAAGAGAGAAAGAGAGCGAGAGAGAGAGACAGAGAAAGTGATTTTATTTAAATTTAAATAATAATAAAAAAGAAACTTTCTTATATTGCAATACAAACTTCGCTGTGATATTTCATTTTTGTTTTTTATAAATTCGAAGAATACTTACAATTTTTGTGCTATACATACGCGATTTTTCTATCCATGTTTAAATTAGCTCGGGAACTCCACTTTTTTTTTAATTACATAATCGAAATAATACGTACATTGTTATATAATTATTTTATTAAAAATATTAAGTTAAATAATAAACATATTCAATGACGAAACATATAATGCTTTAAAGATTACATGATAATAATAAAACATTTTATTTTTGTGAGCATTCACAATTTCATAGAAATACTTCATGCAGGTGTTTCCTACGATTTACCGCCGGCGGGCACATTTTCCCTGTGATTTATCAGAGCCAATTCACAAACTCTGCATATCTCGTCTGCGAACGACATTTGATAAGCCGCGTCGCAGTAGTTGCAATGCACGATCGGCGAGCCTTTGTAGATGGGCTTGTAGGAGGCGGCACAAGTATGGAAGGGATTGTACTCGTCGTATTCCAGTGGCGTCGCGTCCGTGGGATTAGCGTCGCAGGCCTGAAATAACAAAAAAAAAGACATTTTACAGTGCTGTGTTCATGGATCGATAAAAATACGTGATTTTAAAAAATAGCGACATTACCTGCATGATCTTCTTGATTTTCTGGACTATCTCGGGTCTCGGTCCCAATTCCAGGAGGCGTCTCGCGAACAGCTTGGCCGATTTGTAGTACTTATACTTGAACATGGTATTAACGGCGCATCTGATCGATAAGATCTGATGAATCGGTTGCAATTCACTGTGGGTGAAGTATGCGGCCAATTCACAAATCCTCTTGATATCGGGTTCCTTGCTGTTGGAAATATTTCTTCTCTCGATTTCCACCTTCAAGCCCACCGTGTATTCCTTGCAAATCTTGATTAACTGATCGATCTCGGCGATTTCTGCTTTTGTGTCGACAATGATGAACGGAATGGTATGTAGAATCTGTTGGAACTTCTCCACGGCTTCGTCCAGTTTAGCACTGGTCGTCAAGTTGTAACCCACTTGAAGAATCTTCGACAATTGGGGCACTTTCAAAATGAAGGCGGGCATCGGCGCTTTCGTGAGGGTGTCTACCTTCCAATTACGCGCGGGATAATAATACAGGGAGCCGCAGTTGGCGTTGAACGGCGCCATCATTCTCGAGCTGAGGAACAAACGCATAGCCGTGGGCTTCAATTTGCCGAACGACGCTACGCTGATATCCTTGAAGAGCTTGTTGAACGCCGTCTCGTACGCTCCACCGGCGGCGTGATCGTGCAGGTAGCCGGAGCCGGAGAAAGCTGCGGATACCGGACGTCCAGCGATCGGCGGAGTGAAGTACTCCTCCGAAGGCATGGCGAACTCGGTGTCGGCCGGCAGGTCGAGATCACCGACGTCCCAGCCGGCCTCGGGGCCGTTCTCGCTGCCGTTCGAGCTGTTTTTCTCGTCGTTCTCGTCGCGGCCGTACTTGGCGTTGCCCTCCTCCTCGTCGCTGAGCCAGCCGTCTTGAATGAGATTCTCGTCCTGTGGCGCCGCGGCGCTCAGATGATCGTGCTTGCTGGTCTTGATTGGATTGTCGAAGAATCCTTTCGATACCGTCAGCAGTGGCCAGTTGTTTTCGAACGAGTAGACTGGAACTGGAGGACGTAGGTAGGTGGCGTTGGGCGCCACGGTAACATCACCGGGTTGCTCGTCAGAATCGCATTTGTAAGCTGCACTTGCCGATTGACTAAGACACTTTTGGCCTGCACTCTGTAATTAGGAGAAACAAAACAATTAATCTCAGAGCTCAAATAAGTTTCTTAAAAATGACATAATTCGATTATTTTCATACCTGCAATATTTTAACAACATCCGCCATATCTCCCAATACGACGCTTCCTTGATACTGTCCCGAAACGTCCTTACGGATTTCAGCAATTTTAGTCATCTTCTTCAGTTTATCCAGATTTCCCGTGATTAAGTATAAAAAGGCCAACTTTTCGAAATGCTTGATTCTCTGATAGCACATCTCGGCTATCTGATGATTGCCCTGCTGCAGGGCGGCCTGCGACAGGCGCTCCCAGCAGGCGGTGCTGTCCAGAACGCGCGCGGCCTCGAGCGCGATCTGAATGTTGCCGCACTCCAGCGCCAGGCTGAATCTCGTCTTTTCGTCCTTGACGAAGTGCAGCGCGACCTCGGGGAAGCCCTTCTGCTGCAGGTACGAGATGATGGACTGACCGACGAGATTCGCCGACTGCACCATGTGCAGCACGTCCTCGTACTTCTTGTGAATGAGCGACAGCTTGAACTTGAACTCGGTCTGGTCGATCCTGAGGATGCGGGGTTTGCACTCGCGATCCAGACAGTAGACCTGCTCGCCCTTGACCTTGGTGAGGTAGATCGGCAGGTCGAGCGTGCGGATGATGCCGTAATCGCCGTTTATGATGGCGTACTTGATGTGGTTGCTGGTCGTGTAGATCAGCACGTAATCGTCAGTCCAGACGGCCGATTTGATTCTGGTGTTCTCGTGGATCGTGTAAATAGTTTCTAATTTCTTGTTGCATACTACCATGGAATGTTTGGAGAGGAAAGCGACGTAGGCCATGTCCGGGGACCAAACGACGTAGCGGCACTTCGACACCTTCACGTCGGCCACGTACTTCTTCTGCTGAATGTCGTACTGGGAAATGATATCGTGATCCTGGACGAGGAGCAAGCCCGTGCCGGAATAATAAATCTCGTCGCAGTTGGGCATCGAGATTTTTTTCAGCGTCTCGTTCTTCAAATTTTTCAATTGTACCTGCAATTGACAAGGAAAAATCGACATGAGTGATGACAACTAAGACTTTTTAAATTGTAAAAGGAATGAATATGTTATGATGATATGCGCGCTAATCTGTTAAAAATGGTGTTATTTAGTCATCGTTAATTTTTCCATATTCCATCTAACTTATTGTAAGAATGTCCTTAAACCAAGTAAATTCATCAGTGTGTTTCCGTTTGTATGATGTTTGATGAGAGTAAAGCAATGTGTGAAACTCACCGTACGTGTACGTGCCACAAGGACACGGTCTTTACTTACTGATTGAGTACTCATATGTCTGTCGAGAACAGCGAATCTATTTCTCGCAACCCATATGGCAGTCATTCCTGAAGCTCGTTTGGAATCAGATTCTGAATGCTCGTCCTCTTTTGGCAATGTATACAAGTCATAAGTGCTGTTTTCCAGATTAGTTGCATTTCTGAAGCACACCAGAATGGAGTGTTCAGCTTGATTATATGAAATACTATGGGGAGGAGTTCTACTATTTCCTTTGATTGGCATCACAGAGACATCTTTTGAAGTATTAAAGTCAAGTTTGCGAAGGTAGCGTTCCTTGATGTAATACAAAATATTCTTGTGGACTGTGTAGGCAGGTCTTTCTCGCTCAAGTTTGAAAATAATCATCCCTGAATCGTGTCCAGCAGCAAATAGATTCATAGTGGGATGAGCAGTGAGCACCCAAAATCGTTCATGTTCTCGTCTAAAAGTATGAAGACAAGTTCGTTTGGTCATGTCCCAAACTCGAATGCTTTTGTCTTCTGAATTTGATAAAATAAGATCTTGTTTTTGATGGAAAAGGACACAAGACACATTGTTGTAATGCCCTCTGCAAGTATCTATTTCCCAAGCCTTTGAATCATTCATACGCCATATTTTAATTTGTCTGTCATCAGCTCCAGTAACAATAAGAGGTAGGGTTGGATGGAAGGTAGCCCAGTTTACTCCTCTATCATGGCCTTCAAGAACATGTTTAACAACAGCATCAGCCTGTCCAAATAAGTCAGTAGCACCAGGATTTTTAAGATGCTCATCCAATCCATTTGGACCAGGAGCAACATTTTTTTTCCTCAGACCTGATATATCCCAAACTCTGACTGTTTGATCCAGCGAAGCAGATACTATCATATCTTCAGATGGATGAAACTGAGCACACATAACATAGTGATTATGTCCAGTTAATACTGCTATGCAAGTACGGCTCTGCCAATTCCATATCCTTATTGTTTGATCATCTGATGCACTCAAGATCCATGGGTATTCATGATGGAACTGTGTAGTTCTGATATAATCTAAATGACCAAGTAAAGTGAATATACATCTACGTAACTTATAATTCCAAATCTTTATTTTATAATCATCTCCTCCAGATACAAATAACGGTTGTTGATTGTGGAAACATATGCCTCTGACGGGTCCATCGTGCTCATCAAATTTGTCCAATAAAGCACACATGCGGTAATCCCATAACTGAATGATTCCATTGTGTAAACTGTTAACATAAAAATATTTAAAGTTTTTATTTTTCCAATTTAATTGCAGTAAAAATTAAAAACAACAATGGCACTTGATTTCATTTAATTTGTATAAACATTAATTATCATCAAACATAATATGAAACTTCTTAATAAGTTTCTAAATAGCGATGAAATTCAAATGACAATTAAAATAACTCCCATACTTGTTGTCACAGCATATGTTATTACACTGAATATGATGATAAAATATTGTTTCCTCAACAATTAAATAAAAGTTGAAAAACTAATGCATATTTACTAAGCAAAAAAAAATAAATAAATAGAATGACATATGCTGCTCCAAAAAAATTTCTAATTCAACCCAATGACTCGAACTGTCTTGGGTGTAAACATTTGCCGTAACCATAAATATTAATCACCGTTGCACACGGGTCACTCGCGAATGAACCAAAAAGTAAAAAGAATGTATTGTTCACGCTACGAGGCCCTTTACACGGTGCAATTTGACGTATTATCGATCGAAAAATCATTCAATATGTAATGTTCGCAAAATTTAATAACCTGGCTAGAATCCACGGCCTTTTGCAATGAAAGGACAGGCCTTTCACGCGAGCCGACTTGGTTTCGAACTTGGTCAACATACTGGCTGCGCTTGATCTCTCTTCCGGGACCTTTAATAAACTTTCAACAACAGTACTTCTTCGACATTACACATGGATCATGATTTTTGCAGTAACACCGTGGACACACAGGCACTTATCAGGCGACAATTCGTGTATTATTATACACGTCACTGCCAACCAGTATCTCTTCTGCATGAAGCCACGTACCACAATGCTCGACGTGTACAATCGGCGCGCAAAATTGTTCAGATCTGTGATATTTGGACTTTGGTGCGATGCAAAGTTGATCGAAATCGTGTCAGGTACTCAATGCATATTTTTTTTATGAATTTTCACTGTTGAAAATGCTTTATTGTTTGTTTTTTCTTCGAACGAACTAGTGTAAACATTGCAGAGCAATCGTCAGTGTGACTACCACATACGTCTGTCTTTTTCGCTCTCACGCTAAATGAAAACACCGAGTACGTTCAGTGACCAGCGCTCGAATTTTGCACCGTAAAGTCGATGTAAAACTTGCCTCATACCTCTCAGCTGAGCAAGTATATCTATATACATATAAAAACTGTGAATTCAAATATTCCAACCGTCGAGCGACCTTTTGACCAAACGTCATTTGAAAGTACACATTTCGTGCGAATGGTTTGTTTTCTCGACAATAACGTTGTAAATCAAATGTTGTGCGAGGTTTTGCCATAACCGTGTTTCAGTTTTATGAACATCAAGAATCCACAAACTTGTCAAAGGTGAGTTTTTCGTGTTTAACTGCAGTGTAAAAACAAAAATCTTTGTTTAAGCCGGTAGCATTGTTCAGTGATCCTCGTGGGGCAGTTTCATGTGTTGCGACCACCGACCAACTGCTTTTTCGACTTGTTCAGACCTGTGCTTCGTGCAGCGTCGTAATTGTAACTTTGCACGCTTATCGTTACTTTTTCAAATTAAACTCAAACTATCTTTGGTGATTTTCGAAACAAGCACGACTCGTCAAATAAATTTGATAAAGTGGAAATGAATGATTTTTTTCTATTGCAGTTTTCTTTTTCTAATTTATCCCATGAATGAAAAATGACTATATATCAATTCAATTTTATGAAAGTAGGAAAATGATTGCTAAGGGATTTATTGTATTATAATACAGTAGTACAATGTTCTAGTTTTGATATTCACTAATGGACATTTTTAAATACTTGGAGCTTAACGTTATATTATTTCTGAAGGTTTATAGAAATTTTCTTTTGTCATTGCTATTGTACGTTCAGTCAGCATCATGTTTGAGAAATTTTTAAATAAAAGTTAATTTAATTAGGCTTTATATGCTTCATCGCAAGTAGCTTTACCATTGGACACAGCATATTCATAGCAGTTATTCAATTTACTTACCTATTACAATGGTTTTTATTTATGTGAATTCTGTGAATGTATCAGTCTCTTTTCAAAGTATGTCAAAGTATCAGTCGCTTTTAAAAGTTGTTTGCATTGTCCAACATTAGAGATATTTATATGCTACCTGCACTGCTTTTATAAATATCTATTTAATGTGGACAATATTGTAGTATTCAAAATTATCTTTTGATGATTTGAGCTTGAAGTTCATGAAAACCTTCTTAATTGACATTTGGTATCATGCATGACCGTTTAAAGCAAAAATATTTTTATTTTCACTTTAAACAGAAAAATTTTTCAATCCACTTTACAATGCTATCTCTTTATTATTTACAATTTCAAATCCCCTTTACAATATTATTTTTTTCATTGTTAATTTATTAAATATTAAGCTGCTTATTAACACAAATCAAAAATATCAATTATCCTTAATCAACCTTTTATATAATCCAATTAACTTAAATGAAAATATAAGTACAGAAATTGAATTTAAAATATCTTCTAGGGAATTAAAAAATAAAATCATTTAAAAATAATGCAATGATGATAACATGAAATGCGCGTACGTTTACACTTGCTGCGCGGTTTTGGTCACATGATAACAAAAAAATACTATGCTCGACTTTACCTTTTTATCAATATAACTAACGCAAACAATTTAATGACTAATGTCATACGGTTCGATATAATTAATGAATTTTATTTTAATAACGACGTTCTATTTTACGATTTGTATTTTAAGAAAAACTAGAAAAATATTAAAATGTATCGTATATTTAACGATGCTTGTTTAATCGACCATTCGCTCGATTATTTTGCAGATGAGTATCTCAAACAGACCCTCGGACACCGAGGCTTCATTGACTTCGGGCGGCGATATGTCATATTTATATGGCAGAGATCCCAGTATATTGGCTTACGGTCAAAGACCCTTCCCGTCGCAAGAGCTGAAGAAAAATCTCTACTCGCTGTTAGAGGAAGAGAAAGAAGAGACCGAGTCGATCGAGAGCTCGGACCGTGTCACTAATTGCTCGGAAAAAACCGGCCTGCAGACCGTCAAGGTGTTCTTGCGCATGAAGCCGTTCCCGTCGAGGATCACGCTGACCAAGGAGCAGGCCGAGGCCTACACCATCATCGACTCCACCACACTGCTGACGAAAATGCCCTCGCTCGACAACAACGCGAGCTGTCTGAAAAAAATGAAACCAAACGAGATCGTTTGCCGAAATTTTACCTTTACGCAGACCTTCGGGCCCGAAACGTCGCAACTGCAGCTGTTCGAGGAAGCTGTCAAGCCCCAAATGTTGGACTTCTTATCTGGACAAAATTCTGCTGTTATGTCGTACGGTAAACGAGCTTTTTATTTTTAATGTTGATGAAAGCGTCGTAAAGAAAAACATCGCTCAATTTTCTCGCATTCATTTTTTCAAATTTAGGTACAACGAATTCCGGCAAAACGTATACCCTTCAAGGTACTTCGGAATCCCCCGGTATCATTCCGCGCGGTATCGAATTCGTATTCAGCCACATCGAGCCCGACAGCACCCCTCATTACAAACCGGTCGGTCATTGCGAGGTCATGGCTCTGCACGCGCACGAGAGGCTACTGGAGGCCGATCAGAAGATGAAGCTGCTCAGTTTTTATTCGCTCGATAAAAACTGCCACATCAATACTTACCGACAAATGCAACAGTTGCTGAAGCAAGAAGCGTCGATGTCCTCGATCATCGCCACCAATGCTCGATACTCGGTCTGGGTGTCGTTCGCGGAAATATACAACGAGACGATCTACGACCTCTTGTGGAACGGTTGTCAGAAGAAGAGGCCCTCGTTGAAGCTGGCCACGGACAGCAAAGGTAGAGCCTACATCAAAGGCTTGCGAAGCGTGTGCGTCGCTTCCGGGTCCGAAGCTTATCAAGTTTTAATGACTGGACAGTATAATTTGAAAGTCGCCGCTACTGCCCTAAATTCAAAAAGCTCGAGATCCCACTGCATTTTCACAATCAAATTGCTGAAATATTATTCCCAGAACGATCCTAATTCTGTCGATGTCAGCATGTGAGTATTAAATTTTTTGTTGAATTTGAAATGATTTTCGAAGAAATATTTATATTATACGTTCTTGATATTTTCTATTTCTCGTTTAGATTTTCATTCTGCGATCTGGCTGGTTCAGAACGACTGAAGAAAACGTTAAACGTTGGAGAGCGTCTGAAAGAGGCTCAAAACATTAACACGAGTTTATTAGTCTTAGGAAGATGTTTGCAAACCATTTATACAGCTCAATCGTCCACGAAACCACAAAAGCACGAGTCTATCGGTCCATTTAGAGAATCAAAATTAACAAGGCTTTTCCAAAGAGCATTATCGGGAAAAGAACAAATGTCTATGATTGTTAATGTCAATCCCGTTCCCAATCTGTACGAGGAAACACAAAACGTACTCAAATTCTCGGCAATTGCGAAAAAAATTGTGATCGAAAGAGTTCCAATTTCCAAACGTAGACAATCGTTGTCACGTTTTTCAAGAATAGTTACTCAAAGTAAAAAGAATCACATGGATTGGGAAAACACTGAGCTGTCTGATGCTGCCGATACTCGTACGTTCTTCATTGTCATAAATTTTATAATTCCACAAAAAAACCTTCTTTCATTTAATTATTGTACTTTATTATAAGCAGTAGATGAAGAAGACGACGAGGAGGATGAAAATAGTGAAGATGAAGAGAATGATGAAATGTATACGAATCTATTAATTGAAAATAAAAAGTTGAAAACTGAAATTGAAGAGCTCAAAGCTACAGCTTTCCAGAGAGATTTGCAAACTCGACAGGAGATGACGGATATGTATACTGAAATGATAAAGCAAATTGAAAATGATTGGAAGTACGTATATCGTCATATAATATAATTTTAGATAAAATCAGTACTTAAGTTATCATTTTATTTTTCAGATCTCGCTTGAATGATATGGAAGAACAACAAGAAGATTTAAGAGAATTAGCTGTTGAACGCATCGAAGGATTTTATCAAGCTAAGCTTAAAAAAGCAGGCTCAAATCGTTCGAAAAGAGCCTTATCTACATCGTTTAACGAAAAAGATGATGAAGCGAATGAGAAGAAAGATACTTCCGATGGTCGACTGGAGTCATTAATGAAATCAATGATGGATGCTTCATTATTGGATGATAGTTATAACGGCAATGACAAAAGCTCAGACGATCAAATAAAAGAGCTACAAGAAGTTATACGCAAAAAGAATGACAGAATACAAGTAAGTTTGACATCTGTATTCATATCTTATTGCGTAGTTTGAGTTTGCGCTGGATTATGAGCTGGTCAATTCAAACGAGGGTGAATCGTAAATGGCGATAGAAGCTATTTCAACGTTATCTGTAACAATTATCTAGGTGACATACGACTGACGGCGTCACTTTTAATATTTTCTCTAACTGTCGAAGCTTTTTAAATTTAATTATTTAATTATCTAATAAATTACTAATATTTTTTACAGACAATGAAAACGTTCTTAAATGAAGCTAAAGAAGAGTACATTACCATTACTGGTGAGGCTGAGAAATTAGAAGAAAAAGTAAAAAAACAAGAGGAATTACTTATTGAGAATGAAGAGCATATCAATGATTTAGAGGAACAACTTAATCAGGCAAATGCATATTCAGCTGAACAAAGTAAAACTATTGAAACGCTTGAGGAGGACTTAGAAAATCAAACGAAAAGACTGCATGAAATGTATGAATTAGTCATACAATTAGCTGTTGATGTGAAGCTTGATAAAGATCATGTACCCGAAAAAATCAATACTTCAAACGTAAGTATTACTGGCAAACTTCTCGTTTGAAAAATAAATAACGAAACTTTTTTGCTTATAGGGTAATGAAAGTGAACACAGAGATTTTGAAAAATCAAAACATTACTTGAAAGAAGTTAGATTGCAGTTTGAATCAGTGATGAAAGAAAACACAGAATTAAACGAAAAATTAGCTTGCGTCAAAAATACAGTAATAATGTCAACACAAACCAGTGATTCTCTGCTCTGTGATAGTGTTCGTATATCGTCAGAAAACTCATCCGAGGTAAATATTAAGTTTGATAATTTTGCAAAAATTTAATGTAAAGCGTTGAAAAATTTTCCAATTAAAATTAAAATGAATTTCAGTTTCATGATACTAACATGAAAGAGACCCAAGTTGATAATGAAAAACAGCATGTTATCGAAGAGGTTGATAAAATTGAATTAGAAATGAAGAATGAAAAAGCAAAATTGGAAGAATTAAACAGATCTAACTTAGAAAAAGGTGTGTAAAATTTTTAGATTAATTGATGTAAAAATACTTTCTATATTATTAATGTACACACATTTTCTAGAATTAAAAGCTTCATTATTGAAATTAGAAAATGAGGCTTACGATCTTAAGCAATTAATAGAAGAAAAAAATGAGCAAAATAAAAAGCTAATGGATAGATTGGACGAAGCTATTAATCGCGAAAGAGAAAAAGATGATGAAATTCAAAGCCTGAATATTGGTAAAAACATTAACTTCTCTATTTTTTTCATGATAATTTTATTGTATATTTTATTTATATAAAAAAATTATTTTTAGCATTAAAAAAAATGTTGAAGGAGAATGAAGAAACAACAAAAAAAATGGAACTGGAGTTGAAAAAAGTTCTGCAAGACATAGTAGCAGCAAATCTTGAAGTACAAAATTATAAAGACAAATGTGAGAAAATGGACGTTGAATACAGGCAAGTTATTCACATTTTGGAAATGAGAATAGGTTCTCTTGAAAGAACAGCAATAGGAAAACATGAGATGATTGAAGAATTACAATCGAAGAATAGTGAATTAGAAAATGCTATTCAAAATAAAGAAGAAGAATTCCAAAAGTTCTCTGCTAATCGTAATGAAACAGTTACCAAATACGAGAACCTGGTCCAAGTTCAATCTCAAGAATTGGATAAACTTAAAAAAGAAGTTAGGACGAAATTTTTTCTTGTTAATTTTCTCGAAATATCTATGCTAAATCAAATTATTTTTTAGGTTGAAAGATTGGGCGAATACCTTATAAGGTATAATCAAATATCAACTGAAGAAAATAATTACAATACAAGAAGACGCAAAGATACCAAAGAGAGTACAACTAAACAAAAAGTAAGTAGACAATTTTAAATATAACTTGAAAAAATGGTAAAATAAATTATGTGATTGTTCAACATCATGGAGCGAATCTGATGGAAAAATGAAATAAATTAAGTAGATAAAAGGGATTACATTTTACGTTTTTCAGGCAAATAAAACTCAAATTAAAAAAGAACCTGATACGACTCTTCACGATCTCAATTCATCAGATTCTGATCATATGTAAGATTATATGTTTTATGTGACTTTATATGCAACGTAAACTAAATGAATAATTTATTTTTAGACTCTCACCTAAAACCATAAAAACAGCGTCTAAAGAAACTGTATCAACTAAAAAGACAAGGAGAAAGAAATTATTTAATGGCGTTGATGAATCATTTGTTGATGTTGACCAAAGTGGAGTAAGAATTAATTTGAATATCTTTTACTATTTCATATTAAATCGTTAAACTTACGTATATATAACATTTTTTGTTCAACAGCCTTCACCCAAACCCACCCCATCTATTTCAGCTCGAAGTTTGAGGAACAGGAGGAAGTGATAGTATTTTTCAAAAAATACTTTATTTTTTTACAAATGCGTTCACCTTGAATTCTGATACTCGATAATTTATTAGATTTATAGATTTATAGATTTTGATTTTAATTGTCTTTATTTTTAAAGTGCATTAATCCATATTCGTAGTAAATCTGATTTACTTTTTATAATTATAAGTTAATTTTTTTGTAAATTAAAGATCTATCGTCGTGATTAGAGTGCAAAACATACTTTAAAATATACATTGGAATGAAAATCGAGGTAATGTAACAAAAAAATTTGTTGAACTTTTCAATAGTGTAATATAGTTGATGTAACCTTATTTGTGTTGAATTTGTATTTCATATGAATAATTTAACGTAATAAGAATATATTTTTTTATAATCAATATTATTTTTAAATATATCTTGTATGATACGTGAAAAAGTATGAGCTTTTTTCCATTCCTATAATTCAATACTAACAATTAAGTGTATGGTGTGATAAGTGCAAAAATAATAATCAGACTCTTACAAAATACAAAGATCATTTTCATGTAACAACCCTCATGGTATGTGCTGTCTTCGGTTATAAAAACTCGGATAATTAGAAAAGCTGACGGCTAATTCGGTAGAAGCCAAAAGAAAGAATATCGATCGGAACTGAAATCGCCGGGCTCCTGGGTAAGTCTAACTTTCATTCTACACCACTTAACCTACATAATGCGTACAGTAATTTTAAAAATTTCTGCAATTAGTGCTTTTTTAAATGAAAACCAAATTATATTGTGCTGGTTGGGTGATTTTTAAATTAGTCAACATTTTTCCAAACTAATTTAAAATATTCGTCTACGTATAATTGTATAAAGACAAAGCACACAATTTAAAGTCTAAGTTGTTACAGTTTTTTTGATATTTTATTGAGGTATTCGAAAGAGTGATTAAAATAACATGATATAAACGTTATACATTTATTACTTTAGATAATAAATTCGAGATTATATACTTTATTAGATGTTTCAGGTTATGAAAAATGGTTACACAAATCAACTACTCAAGCAGAAATGATGTATTACTTTAATATAGTCCACAGCCACGCAAATTATTTGCAATTATAACATCCGTGACAGCATCGAATACAAACTGAATGTTATTGGTATCTGTAGCACAAGTCATATGGCAGTAAATCTCTTTGGTTGTAGATTTGTTTTTAGCTTCAAATTGGGCCTGTATATATGCTGCAGCTTCCCCATACTCTTGGGCACCTATAACATTTTAGTTTTTTTTTTTTTATAATTTAGCTCAAATTTTGGGTTTTGCTCGAAATTTTAATTGTTCAATAAGCTGCCATTAGGAAATTACATTTTTATCGTTACAAAGAAGCTACATTTTTCGGATAAATAAAACTGTAAAAGTACTACGGTTTGCTCTTAATAGTATATTTTGCACCTAGGGAGTGAAAAACTGGAAAGTCTCAGAGCACGTGTAATTTATCATCCGAGGCGAAGCCGAGGTTGATAATCACATGCTCTGAGACTTTCATTTTTCGCTACATAGGTGCAAATACAATTTTTTGTGAATCCCCCAGCCTAAAGTAACATTTTCATTTCGCGCAGCGGGAGTAAAATGTTACTTTAGGTTGGGGTGGCACAAAAAGGGACTTTTTTCGATTTTTGATTTACCACAGGTGCAATAACTACACAATTCATGCATTGTACTGCCGAATACATGCACATCGAAGATTTTGTACAAAATAAAACTTTGAATCTACATTTTTCATTGAAGTCGTACAAGTTTTTACTTTTGACGGCAAGTCTTGGATCGCAAGCCATCTCAAGTTTCGAATTCGACGTGACTCTTGTGCAAAAACAATAATGGTAATTTTTACTCTAAAGATTGCGACTTTTGAAGAAAAAATTATAAGACTACGGACAAATTTATTCAGAGGAGTTATAATAGTTCCAAGTGCATTTTTTACCAGAATTTCATGTCACCGTTTGCGAATAAAAAGCCAGCTATAAGCCCTTTTTTTTAAATTCATGTGTGCCAGTACGTAAAATCGATTCTTACCTGCGTATTCCGGAAAGCAAATTGTAAGAGGAGATTTTCTTATTTTTTCTTCAAACAAGTCTTTCTTGTTCAAGAAGAGAATGATCGAAGTATCGGTAAACCATTTATTGTTGCAAATGGAGTCGAACAGCTTGAGACTCTCTTGCATACGGTTCTGTAAAAAAGAAGAAAAAGAAAAGTAGTGCGTGTGCACGAAATTTCGCGCTCGAGACAATTGGAAAAGCAAAAAAGAGAGTCAAAGTCAATTGTTATTTTTTTGCTTTGTTTAGTTTTTTATGTATTTTACCGTGGTCTCATCCTCGTGGAGCACTTGATCGTACTCGGACATCGCCACGCAGAATATTATAGCGGTAACGTCTTCGAAGCAATGGATCCACTTCTTTCGCTCGCTTCTTTGACCTCCGACGTCAAATAACCTGTGGAAGGCAGACACACACACGATTTACGTTTGATACAAGATTGAACATAAATTGGAAAAAAAGTAAGCCATATATTTGTGACTCACTTAAAATTAAGATTTTTGAAGGAGAAATGTACTTCGACGATCCCTGTTGTCTTGACACGGGTTCGAAGTATATCCTGCTCCGTGGGCTGATAATCCTTACCGCCCAAGCGGTCTAAATCGTCTAAGAAACTATAAGAATAGAAAAAAATCACATTTTTTTTCTCTTTTATCATTGACTTTCGGAAGATCGGTTCAAAGGATCGGAGTGAATCAAATCAGTGCGATAACATTTTTTGTCTTAAAAAAAAAAAATTAAATCAATCAACCCGACGTGACTCGAGCCGAGAGCCAATAAAAAAAAATCGACCGCAGTTTACGCTAATTGTTCTCGGTAGGGACAACGTGACCTAAGGCCTACTCTCTCTCTATATATTCGTCTCTCTTTTAAACGGAGAGAGAGATAGAAGCTGCAAACGGCCTCCCACCACTCATCCGCATCTCTTAATTGATGAATCTTATCAATCTTTATATGCCGCGCGCATATAGTGACAGAGGCAGCAGCATCGGCGGCGGACCGTCGCTGTTGTGTTTTTTTTTCGCTCGGCTCTCCTTACGTGTGCAAACGCAATCTCGATTCACGCCCGATACAATCAAGCCAATCAACCTATCATCCAGGAAGGCTCTTTTTGTCTTGCTATATGTCTTGGACGTGACGCAACGGCTTATAAGAGTAATGCCGCGCTCATATATACACACACGAGCCCGATGTACACTCGAACGCTTAATTTCTAAGCTAAAAATAATAGGTTTTACGACTATTTTTACGCCGCGCCTATTTATCGCCTCTATCTCTTATATTTTTCAAATAAACAACGATGATTGATCGTATCAATATTTACGATATAAACTACTTATAATTGATGCTGCCGTTAGAATGCGTGCTGTGCGCGCGTGCGGCGCAGTGGATCTGGAGCCGTACGTTTCTTTCAAAATTCCAAATCACGATCTCGCGCGCGGCGAAAGAGAGCCGGGAGGTTTCGCGCGGAGGAAAATTTTCAAAATTATGAATGATGTTTTCTTGCAACTCACTACTTCGCGGAGTCGTTCAACTGATACTCGTTACTTCGGCCGAAGCAGTCTTGTACGCCGGAATCCAGCCAGAGTCTCTTCATGGCGACCAGTAATTCTTCGCTGAAGGGCTCCGTGTCCTCCATTCTTTGGATGACGTCGTACACCATTTTAGCATCGACCTGGTGTGAAAAAAAAAGAATAAGGGCACCATTATTGCAAAAATTCAAATCGATTCGTCAATCGCGCGCGCCTTGAAAATCGAGACATTATTTATTTTAAAAATCGCATGAGAAATCGCTCTGTTTAAACTCGTGCGCGAGAGAAAAAGAAGGAAGGAATGAATCATTCAAAAACAAACGAAAAACTTACCTCTCTTTCAGAAGATGTAAATGTAATGCCGAGAGTTGGCATGGCTCTTAAAATAGCTACTAATGATTGAATTGTGTTACTGTAAACTACAGGCCTATATTGCTTAAAATCTTCTGGTGTAAATCCACTCTCATGAATAATTCTGTAATTTAACAATAATGTTAGTTTTGATTGTATTTTCTATATATTACGGATACTAGTTTAGCTAATTTTTAAAACAAAAGTACTGAAGCTTTTTTATTGTTTGTAATTGCATTATTCTTAAAATGAACATTGATGAAAATTAAAAATTATACTAATCGTAATATATAGCAAAAAAAAAGTATTAATAAGCTTCTTCAGTAGCAGTGATTCATTTAAAAAAAGTTAAAAGTACAATTTCTTTATTGAAATAATGACCGCACAGTTTATCTTTTAATAACTAAGTCATCGCGTTAATATAAGTCAATTACACTCTCGAAATTGAAATCTGTGGCTGCCAAAATAATAATAATAATTTAAAAAAAAACCCATTTACTTACTTCATTTGCTTTACGATGGTACTCTTTCCAGACTCTCCGGCACCTGTAATGAAATTCACCATAAATTCAATAATTTCCAATCGATATATTTTTTTTTTTTTTTTTAGCAAATTCGAAACAATTGAATTTTGCAAAATAAGCTAATTAAGTGACGCACAGCTTGTTATTTTTAAAGAAAAAAATTAAATCTTTACCCAGTAAAAGGAGTTTAATATCCTTAGCTGCCTGAATCCCATCTTCCTTCAGGTTCTTTTCTATCTGCTTACTGCGAGCTAAAGCAGCCCGCTCTTCCGCTGACATAGCACATCCCATTTTTAACAAATTAATTTTTGCAGTTTTATCATACACCTGTTCGTCACGAATCAATGTATGGCAGCTCTTACAACTTTAAGGCTCTAGAAGAACACAAAATATTAAAAAGTCACACGTTAAATCTCAATCCAGATTATCGTATGAAAAAAGTTTCAATACACCAAGGATAACAATTTTTTTTCGTTATCAATATTATGAACACGTTAAAGTCTAAAAAGTAATTTGAAAATAAATATGTTTACTTTAGAATTTTTTTCCGCAGCAGCTCTCGTCAATTGTCATAAGACCTAGCAAAAAATTAGTCTATGTTTTAGTAGTGTTTGAATTTCAAATGGAAATAATTTTTTTGTTGTTTATTTAGAAATTATCACAAATTACTCGACCGTCCATGGTATATAAAATTAAAAAAAAATATACTATCGAGTAAGTCATGAGTCTCGTCTTAAAATTCACCGAAGGTTTCTAATAATTACAACAATAATAATAACAACGGCTTTCGAGATTAACGCAAATTTTTCTTTTCCATAAATTTTTAAACAGCGACTCTTTCTTTGAGTTACATATTTCGATTTACTCGAGAGCAGGCGAGCAAAAAAACGGAAAATAGTTCAAATATGCAAATGTAAGTTCACGTCCATTTCGGAACTAACTCTTATGAAGGGGTCAAGGTGACAGCTTTTGACATTTTTCATGTAACGTAAACAGCGAATATATATTCGGGCGAGGGGCACATTTTTTTGCTTTTTTGCAACACTCGACGACGAATATATTTTAAATGTATATACTTGCGCAATAACTCCCTTTTTGTTCTAAACTCCGTGAGAGAGCATACTAGTTACGTATACACGCTAGGATATGTCGAGAGTTACTCCCTGTTTATCGATAACACGGCAGAATGCCAAAGTGTTTTTAACCGAAAAGCCACAAGTATCTATCGTGTTCAAATATGTACTCGTCGGCCGAGTGTTTATACTCGTTTCGGAATAAATTAACAAAATTTCGATAAAAGAAGCAACTAACCTTTTGAATCTTGTCATTGTAATTCATACTTGATGATAATCTGATTTATAAACCCTTTTTCGGTGGCGGAGTACGAGTCGCAGCCCCAACAGCAGCAGTAGTAGTAGCCACGGAACGGGATAATGATATATCTCAGACGAGGCGAGAGTTCAACTTTGCCCTAGCACAATTACGTGTTACAATTTCCATTCTTTATTAAACAACGCGCTCGCACACACACACAAAATGGCACTGTGTCTTTGGTATATATGTAAGTGTGCGGGGGCGAGTATACACAGGGTGTATTTGGTTGTTGATCGGAGCGAGCGAGCTAGCGTGTGTGAGAGAGAGAGAGAAGGAGCGAACACCGACGTGTACTGCGTTCGATATATAGGCGAAGGAAAAACCTTCTCTCGCTTCACTTCCTGTGGCAAGGTAGCAGCAGCAGTCCTGCGAGAAAAACACACAAAAAAACACACAAACAAATTCACAACGTTAACTTTATACTTCTTCTCTTATTGTATTTAAAATGGAAAAAAAAACGATCGAAATCGAAAAAAGCTCGGGCGAGCGCTTAATGTACAGCGGCACACCGTAATACAACATAACACATCTAATGTACATATAAGCCTAATGGCGAAAGCTGCACGGAGAGAGAGAGAGAGAACGGCGCGCGAGCGTGTGCGAGCTTTCGTTCGATTTTTAATCAATAATATAATGTTGCTCTGCCCGACCGAGAGAGAGAGAGAGAGAGACACACACGCACACCATAACAACAAGCCCGTGGGCTAGCAATGACTTTTATATCGCGCGAGTCGAGTGGCGTGTCCTCTACTTGCGGCGACGACGACGACGGTGGCCGAAATTTTACCATTATCAATCAATATCGTAGATATAAACCGACACGGCCGCAAAGTTAGTATGATGAGCGGAGAGTATAAAGGCGCGCGGAGAAATCGATAAATATCATTCCGAGCTTCATCGGGCGTTATGTTACGATGGAGAGAATTATTACTCATATATTTGCTCGGGTGGGCGAGCGAGAGAGACGGGCGAGCGATGGTCATTATTCGGCACCCACAGATGAAAAAAAAAAAAAATTCAAACGTACGGCAACACAACGACTCGACGGAGAATCGTCGTTCTCTTCCTCGAACGAGTAATAACAATAATTGTTGCCATTGGCTTGCGAGAAAAAAAAGCACGACTAAAGCCTCGTTACGAATTAATGCTTGCAGAGGCGAGGAATCAACTCGTCTCGTTCGAATTTTTTACAGTGCCCAAGAGCAAAACTTTATATTATATATATAACGCGGAATAGTCACTCTCGTACAAAACGTACGTGTGTATATATAGCACACGTAGTACCATTATACATGCAAGCTCGTGGCCAGTCAGTCAATACACGAGATCATCTCTCTCTCCTCTCTTTCCTCGCACTTAATTGCCATGAAAGCCCGTCCGTCCTCGGCTCTCTCTCTCTCTCTCTACTCTGTATAAAGCGCGATCGAGGAACGCGAATTCGATACGATTCTTCTTACGAACCTCAAGCTCTCTCTCGACGTTGACGATGCACTTAAAAGACACCCACGATTCGTAGACAAACGACCACTGCTTATGCCCGCAAAAAAAATCGCACAGGATCCCCGCCGCAAAAGAGACACACAATAAACTCCGGAATAAAAAACTACACACACGACAGGATTTTCATATAAAGTACATAGGCTCTCGCTTCTAGCGCTGTGACAGTGCACAGGCGAAACGGCAGCGCTTCAGCGAGAGAGACAGAGTCGAACCGCGCCGTTAGCGCCCTCTTGCCCCACCCGAGTGTTGTGCCTTCGCTTCCCGCAGGCAGGCAAAGGCAAGCTTTACAGCACACTAACTACGGCGCATCGATCGATGTATCCCCCCGAAAAAAACAGCCGAGCTTTCGATGGATATTACAGTAGCAGAGTCAGAAAACGAGACGACGACGACGAAGAGAGAGAGAGAGAGAAACAGAGAGACTTTTTTATTTTTAAAAGTGCGAAAGACATGGGTTTCGAATTTTGGAGAGCGGCTCCGTGGGACTGAAAAATTTGGCGGATTTTGGGAAAAATACGCGGAGCTTTTCTCGGGCGGTGATTTGGGTTGGCAAATCGAGGGGGTGGATACACGTGGACCACGATGCGTTTCGAATTTTTTATTTATAATTGATGCTGTTGGAGCTTTTTTGGTCTTTGAAAGAGATGTTCCAGGCAAACGATAGGAACACGAGTAGATTAAAATGAGCATCAAATATATAGTTGCGAGTGAATGATGAATTCTAGCGGGTTGATGCTAAACAATTTTAATTTGTTACATTTTGAATGTTTAGAGCTTTTTTAAAAACAAGATTATTAGCGAGCTTTAACAGGAAAAGCTTGAATAAATTATCTATCGTGTCTTATCGCAGTGAATAATAGTTAGCTTAGCTCTCTTAGTACAGCATTATTAATATTAAAATCAAAATTACAGCCAAATATTTGTCATGAAATTACTACTCCCGTATAAAAATTGTTTTCTCATCAAACAAATTTACAAGCTTACTAAATTGCTAAAGAACTACGTTTTCAGGAAACAAAAAGCCAAAAATCGAGTTTATTAACATTTTCAGGGAAACCCTGATACAAGTCGTCTTGTTTTTTCTCTTCGTAATTAGCCGAGCGTGCATATAAAAGCTCATAACGGTTTGAAATCCGCATCTCTCTCGTGACCTGCATTTTTTTATTCGTGCACGTATGTACCTTTGCATGTTACCTGCACACGTAAAAGTTTATACTGTATACGCGTACATCATCGCGCGGTGTATATACAGCAGTCGGGGGAGAGCATATGGAAATGTCAGTTTTACCTCATGTATCGAGTGGTAAGTAGTACTTTTCTTACGAACGCGCTCGCGAGAGAAAGGGACGTCGACGACGCTACTGCCGTGTGCGCTTATTTCATATGCAGAAAAACAGGCGCAAGCTCAGTGGAAAGCGAGGAGAATTGAACGAATCGACAGCGGCAAATGATGTATGCGATCGCGCTTTCAGGATTATTTTCCGATTTTCTTCATTTTTACGAAAATTGTACTTGTATTTATTATCGAGGGACGTAATAATATTGCATTTCTTCAATAACGATGTCATTTTACTTCATTTAGTTTGCAAAATAAAATAAGCACGAATTACTTGTTTCTTTAATTGAGATATATCATTGAATTATCGGAATCAAGTAAACTTTTTGTTTCGGAAAGTCTTAAATGTTCAAGGATAAATGTAGGATAGGTGAATCAGAAATTAAAAAATCTTTATTTCATAGTATGAGAAGGTAGACTTTTATTTTTTATGTATTTTGTGTAATATTAAATATCTGAAGACTGTTGATGGCTGCTAATGCCTATTAATTTTATTTACTTTAACGTAACATTTCTTCATATTTCTGTTTATGCTTGTTTAACATTTCGGTAACTGTAACTAGTTGTTTGATTATAGGCTGTGAACATAAAAAGTTTAAGATTAAAACTTGCAGTAACCCTATCTAACTACTTGTACTAAAGAGTTTATTGTAATCAAGTTACATATATCTATTGTTCTAGCCTAAGCTTCTACCGTCATTCCTTACTTTTATTTACATTCAAGCTTTGAAGAGAACATGAAACTTTAAGGACTATAATGAAAATATCTTACCTGATGCTTCGATAAGACTTGCAACTCTTTTGTATGATGAAGGCATATTTGATGTAAACTAGCAAGATCTTTAGCAATATCAAATAGCGTTTTGTCTCGTATTATAGTGCTTTCAGCTTCTGGTTTTTCATTAACATTCTGTAAAAGAAGTACGATATTATAATTTTTAAGTTTATTTGTAATTTATCAAAAATATATGCTTACCGAAAGTTGATCTAAAAATACGACCATGCGTTCCTTGTTCTTCAGAATAAATGGATTAACAACTTCCATATAGGGCTCTTTACCTCCAAATTCCACAAGATTAGCTAAATTTTGTAAACATTTTGCCACCATAACCAGTGATCTGAAATTTCGAATGCATATTGAGTTTCGGTTCACTTCCAGGCCTCTTTAAGAATTTTTTAAAATGTACCTCGTTGCCATCGGCGATGGTGATTCTTCAATTAAATTGAAAGATTTTGGATTCAAAATTGCGGGACAGAGCAACCGCAAAAATATGAATCCACTTACGACCCTCGTGCGCACCAATCTTTCATGAGGCCATTTCGTTAAAACTGCACGTTGAAGGCAAGAGAATATGTATCGTAAGCTTTTTGGGCATTTTTCAGAGCTCGTGAAAATGCTCAAAGTTACTTCGTCTAAAATCTAAAATGAAAATTTTTCAATTATTGATTAAGGGATGGAACTCAACATCACGAAAAAAGCAACTCTTAAAAAAAAATCTTACTTGTAAAAGGTACTCTGCATTGTTGCAGGCGTCCTCGGGTGAATCCATTTTTGTTGGATTCAATTCACAGCTTTGTTTGCTTTCGATCAATTTTGTGATTGTGTCACGCAGAGCGGATTTTAAAAATACTGTGCAAATTGATTTCATATACAAATCCATCAGAGTTGTAGTTAAATTTGCAGCCCGGAATAGTGTGGAAGTATCATTTTCTTTATCAATCTAAAATAAGATTCGTGTTAAATTTAGAAAAAGTATTTTTTTTTTTAATGAAATGTGAGGAAAATTTCATCGGTCAATTCACTAGAAAACAATGACCTTAAATCAACTACTTAAAACGAAATTACGAAGTCCATTAAAAATGTATGTTCAAATTAATTATTCTGCATTTTGCGGATCCCGTATAACCCATTAAAAAATGCATTTACTACTTGCATGAAAATATAAATTATAAAATTTATTTAAAAGTTTGATTTATTTAAAAAATATTAAGTATCAGAAAATCATAAGTCTTTTTTTAAAAGTATTTGGCATAAAAAGCTTCCTCACGTAAAAGCATTTCTATGCACTTATACGGTATCCACGACTTGATAGTCTTCAGTAATTTAAGCTTCGTCGACTAAAGTAATATTATATGAAGCTCAAACGACGAAGATGAAGAGGTAAAAGAATTTTACGAGAATTTCATTTCAGTAAGTAATAATTGGTAGATACTTTTAAAAGTTCTTACCTCTGCTTTATTGAGCGATCGTAAAAGGTCAGTCTCTCTATTCTCATGCCTGAAAGTAATTGGAGTTTAGTAGAGAATTAAGAGGGATTTTCGTAAAATTTTCTTTTCCACACATCCAGTCTAGACTTCATAAAGTTAGTGAGATATGTGCTAAAATTAATCAAGTTTTGCTCAAGACAAGTGAAGTGAATGATTATTGATTCGTTTTTTAATCATCACGCATCGACGGTGCCAATTTAATTATAGATATACTTCAAATAAAAATATACCAGAGTGTCTATAAAATTGAAACGAGGAAAATTCTGCCTGAGAGCGTCAACTAAAGTAATCGAAACGTTTCAACTTCTTCATTAAAAGTGTCGCGCGTGATTTAATGCTTCGAAACCTGATGGAATTTTTGTTTTAACACTTTCCCTTATCCCAATAAACAACTTACACTGCAATGCAAAAATATATAGCTAACCCATTAATCCTGAGCTGTAACAAAGTTTCAACTCAACTACAAAATAACTTTTAATGAAATCACAACAAGCTCCTTTCAAAATAAACAGCTAAACGGTAAAGTAAAATAAATTCAATATGATAAAACTATTCAAAATTGAAAACTAAGCGTTATAAAGCCAGTTTGAGAAAAAACAATATTTTTTTATCTCGTAAGCTCGAAAGTATTTTAAAAAATTTGGTTTCCATCAGAACTTTGTAATAAAAAGAACAATTTTATGTGCCTCGTGCATATCTCAATAACGAAAAAGATTCATTTCTATAATTTAATAATTTTATATGAAAAAACGGATCGAATTTTCATACAGCGCAATGTATGAGAAACGTATCAATTCTAAAATATTATTTTACTTGCCTGAAAATCTTCAACAAGCTATTGGCAAGCGGAACTCTGTCAAGATGACAGATATCTGACAGTGCTTTTACCACTTGCAAATCGGAATCCAGAAGTAGCTGCTGCAGAGGGCTGTACTCTTCGGGAGGCATAGCAAGATCGTGTTGATATCTGAAAATTCACCAGTCCGTGTTTGTAATGCAATGAAACGTCGAGTTTGATAAATTATGATAAAATCGAGCTGTTACCTTAATTTTAGCCGCAAAGCTCCCCAATCCCCAATCGGCGTTATACCAGCCAGAGGATACCACTCGTCTATTTCTTCGCCATTAGCGAGATTGCACAGTTCAACGGTCAACTCGGCAGCCTCGGTATCTTTTCCTCGTTTTCCTTTATTGCACAGCGATAACGTAAACGACATGACATCGGGTGGCAAGTCACTGTGGAATTCGAAATGCCCATTAAAATGATGAAAAAAAAACTCGTCTCAACGAGTTTCGTTAACGATCGTCGTTATACGTACTCTAAAACGAACTCCTCGTCCCAAGGTACGTGCGGGCTCATCTTGACTTTTGTGCGAGCAACTTTAACATTGTTCAGCGAGACCATGATAAACGGATTGGGTACTAATTTGTACGGTAGCATGTGAGCATCTATTATTGACAAATGTAACGAGCGCAGCTCTTGGAGGCGTGCAACTTTTGGTGTTCTCGTGAGCTGAGAGACGCATAAAGGTTTAAGTGCGTTGATCCAGTCCATAGCTACTTCGGAATTAGGAGCCGATAAATAAGTAATCGTGGCTAAGCATGGCAGTGCTCGTTCAACTAATTGAAAACAATGAGGTCGATCGAAAATACTTTCGTGAACCTGAACAAAAACAAAAAGATGTTCACCACACACGAACATGAATACACAAAAATCGGTACGTTTTCGTGAACGTTTATAGTGCAGAAGCGATCCGTCGAGGGACGATAATTTCATACAATGTACGAACCTGATATATGTAGGCACAGCTCAAATCTATCAGTCCCTTTGGCTTTGTTCTCTTTGGATTTTCATATAAATAAAGATGCGTGTCGGTGCCGTCGACCAACAGCACGAAATATAACGCTTTCCATTTTTTGATTTTTTCCGACTTCTTGTCCAGATATCCCTGCATTTTTATTCCTTTGTTCTTTTTTACGCCCGATTGTTCTCTGCATTCCCTCAGAGTGGCGTAAATTTTTTCAGCCTGTTGAAAGCTGGTTATTCTCGATGAGTCTTCCGTATCGTTTGTCATCGGTTGAACCAGCGTGTGTCCTTCGACAATTTGTTCTTTTCGATATCTGAAAAAAGTGAGTTGAACGACTTTATTAGATTGCAAATTAAAA
Source organism: Trichogramma evanescens (assembly GCA_902732785.1). NCBI lineage: Eukaryota > Metazoa > Arthropoda > Insecta > Hymenoptera > Trichogrammatidae > Trichogramma > Trichogramma evanescens. The sequence continues at coordinate 31,838 of CACVKI010145831.1, forward strand.
ATATGACGATAAAAATCGTGGATTCGGTGTTATGCAATAGCAAGAGGTAGTGGGAGAAAGATGGTCAAGAGGGAGAAGGGGATAGAATGCAGGTAATACGAAAGATACCTGTTGATAACGGCATCCAAACACTCGAATGTTCGCCCTCCCATCAAATATCTCACGCCTTTCTTTTCAATTCTAAATCTTTGTATTTGATTGTTGATGTGGAAAAATAAAGAATAATCTCCGGGGCTGTTGTCCGAAGGTCGCACCTTTAAACAAATAATGAAAATTTAATATCACCACGTATAACTTTATAGTAATTTTTTTTGTTGGCCAATTACCCACCAAAAAACTTCCAGGGCCAGCTTTGACGAGCATGTCGACAGCCTCGCTCTTGGTGACGTTCGGATGAAACCACGAGAACACCGTATTGGGATCGATCGAGTCGTCGAGATCCTCAACCAGCTCGCAGAATATCAGGCCCTGCTCGCCGGTCCTGTGGGCCGTGACCCAGAGCCAGCCCTCGCCCATGTCGTTGTGCACGAAGAAGATGTCGCCCTTCTTGAAGCTCAGCTCGTCGGTGTCGGGCATCTTAGTGTAGGGCAGAATGGCGACCATGCGTTTCTTGTCGTTGACGGGCTCCGGCGGCGGCGACGGATACAAGAGCCGCTCGCGTTTCAGCAGATCCGAGCAATTCGTGTAGTACGCCACTAGATCGGTTAAACTATTGAATTGACGTCCTCCTAAAAAATTCAATTTCAACATGGGTGTTAATTTTAGTGCAGTGTTTAATTTTTAAATTTGGACGCGTAAAAAATGTTTACCTATATAATAATCTCCACAAACAGCAGCCACGCGAAAATGATTTATTCCCGTTCTGCCTAAATAAGAGAGCACATAGCTTCCTGGTTTGCGGTCGCTCTCTCGCACCAGGTAGCTTCCGATTTTGCTGGCGTCCCATAGTCGCTCCTCCGCAGTGAAGCGATCTAGCCGCCCGTGATACCATCTAAAGAAACGAGCGTTATTTAAAACCTATCTTGCAATGTGAATTATTTGATTTTGATGCGATGAAAGTTTTCAAAAAAACGCAATAAACCAACGACCTAGAGTAATTACGTGTTATTAATCAACGATTACTTTTTTCCGTCGATTTCAGATTTAATATTGAATTATGCATTTACCTTTTACGGTTTAAACGTATCCCGTTTCTTTGGATTATTTTTCGTCTTAAGTTTCTAAGTTTTTTTATAAGAATATTATATTAAAGATAGTTTTAGAGATAAAGATTAGATTTGAATTTTCTCAGCATGCAATTTGTAAGAAAACAATAAATTAAGTTTTAATTACATGATCAAGAAAACAAAATAAGTATTCCACGTTATTTTCGTAAATCAAATAGATTATTGAGTTATTTGTGTACTGCGTTATGAAAAATGATAAAAATGAAAGTTAACTCGGTACGAGCTTCTTCATTGGGTCCACGGTATTCGGTCCAGAAAGAGAAAATTTGAAGGGACGTCCAAGTATCTTCTTTGGCTATCGGCGAGACTTTAAAACGTACCTTTTCTTTTCATTCTCATCTTCCCTGGAACTATTCAAATTTGTTTTCATTGAGGAATTTAAGAAAATGAATTGAGTTTGATTTTATTTCGTTAGTAATTAACTCATTCATATGTGAAGGTGACATTTTGAATGGTTTTTTTTTTAAATGAGCGATACAAATTTTTTAGACTTTATGTAGATGTCTATGAAGTATTATACGTATGAAAAATCGAGTAATGATGAATAACGCAGTACCTAACATGTGGATATTAAATTTGTGAGAAACTTAAAATGAAAAAGAAAATGAATTACTCAGTTACACATAATTTTATCCTAAATGTTAGACAAGTTTTTCATTTTAAAAAAGTCATATATTTACTGATTTTCAGGTGGGGCAGTCAGACAAACATCATCAACTGTATCTTCTGATTGTGGATTGTGTTCTCTAGCACCGATATCAAAAAACAAATCTGGATCATTCTCAGGATCTTGTGGTTCAGGAAGTTTGTCATCTTCACTGGAATCATCGTCAGTAGAACTAGTTCTTTTATTAAAGTCAATCTGTAACAGATAAAATTCAGAAACTTATAATAATTCCATTATGTTTTAGATGAAAATTGTATAAATCACTCTTATTTGTTTAATTTGAAAATCAGGACTAAATACAAATTTGTTAATGCAAAAACTATCAATTGACAATAAATGTTTAAGATACCAATAAACATGTCAAACCAAAGTAAAATTTAAATATATATAATTTACAGAATTCATCAAATTCATTATTCAAAACAACTTGGATATTTTTGGTCATATTGAAAAAATCATAACAAATATCTTTGAATGACTTAAGGTAAACTTAAGCTACGATTCACATTACTACAATTATTAATCAGCAGTATAAGTCTTTTAAATTAGCTTTATAAGAAACACATTAAAAACAATGTGAAGTATATTATTTATTGAACAACACATTCCATGAAAAAATGATACAATCATAGGGAAATATAATCACTAATCTATAAATTTTACTAAAATCCTAAAAGATATGTTAAAAAAAGTAAAAAAAAACAAACATGTGATGACTGTCTATCATTGTCATTCCAAATACATTGAGTCATACATAGCTGATTATAACAAATAGTACGTTAAAGTATTTTTATCTAACTGATATTATCAGTTGCCTATTAATCATTTGAAATTAGGTTTAGATTATACACTGAGATGCACTCAAATCAAAGAATAAAATTTGACATTTTGCCATTGATAATGTAAGCTCCGATTTATTAAAACATTTTAATCAGTTGAAAACTAAACCACAATGAAAAATAAAACGAAACGATCGAGTTGCAAAGAGACGAACTCTATTGAATCAAGAACAAAGAACCCATTACTATTCTTTTCCTTCTTCCCAAACAAATAATATCGAATTGTTGTTGTTCGATGCTATGATCGAATTACCTTTGAAAAGCTAGACTGCCCCGTCATTTTACAAATAAAATCTGTCATATTTAGACGAAGGCTCTCGACAATCAGATCGTGCAGAAGCTGGGGGATCAGCTCTTTTTTCCTTCTCTTCCTTCTCACTTACACACCATTTAACCCTCTACGCACACACGCATGTATAGTCGTCGCGAAAGAGAGAAGATATATCGAGTTTTATCAATGTATACAAGAATCCGAGAGAGAGAACTTTTTTTTCCCCCTTTAAACTCGGCGTATAACGTAGCAGCAGCAGCACGCACAACTTGTACTGGCAGAAGACAACATCTTACAATGACGCGTCCATCGAAACTGCATATTTTGGAGAGGAGATCGCGATATATAATGTACTACGTGTTCCTCGAAACTGGAACTGTCGTCGTCGTCGGCGCGGTGGCGGCGGATGATACGCGAGAGGCCTGCTATACACTAATAGATACACACATACACGAACTTATAAAAACGCGTTGTGCAGCTGCTGCTGCTGCACAGCCTCTTCTACTTCGCGTGGATAAGAATCGATGTGTCGTGTATATTACTCGGCACTGGAGTATTAAAGCGAGCGCGGTGCACTCAGTGTTGTAAAGCTACTGTGTTGTAGCACACAGTACACACACACACACAGCAACTCGGCGGTCCGCGCCGCGCGTTCAATAAACTCCGCGCGCGACGAGACAGCAGCAGCAGCAGCAGATGCGGAGGGAAATTCGTGCGCTGCGCTGCGTGTATACAAACAAATGTATAGCTGAAAAAGCTTTAGCCGTAAACACAGATATATAGACACCGTGAACGAGTCATTCGCTCGCTCCGTTTTATCTCCTCTCTCTCTCTCTCTCTCCCTCATTCGCACGAATGTATGTATGAGTGAGCGCGCTGTATAATATACGTCGTCGGTGACTCCGTATTGACAGTATGCGTTGTATTCTGGCTTCTAAACCAATGGCAAAGAAGCGTTGCGGTATGACATCATCGCGCTATACGCGTAAAAAGGAACATAAGGGACACGGTCCATCCGTCTCTTTCTCTCTCTCGCACCCACTACACTACACTCGGGGTCTGTAGTTGTAGTCGTGTCTGCGGCGCGCGGCGACTGCCGCGCACTCCTACGCACTCACACTTCTATATACGATGCTCGTCTCTGTGTGAGTAGAGATGAATAGAACGTAAGCCGTCGTCGCGACGTGGAGTGGAGCAGACTGAAGCACCTACACGCACACACAGACAGGAGCGAAAAAGAACAAAGAATGAATGAATGAATCGATTTCGGAGCTATCTTTCTACCGTGATTTATGCATACCTTGTGTATTTTAAATGTCTCGACTGAATGAATTATTGACTTTTGATGTTATTACTCATGCGAGTCTACTACGACAATTTTGTCGTAACTTATTCCGCGAAACGATGTTTTCATTAATGATTTTTTATTGTCAATGTTATGTGTAGACCTGTTAGTTTCCGAATACTCAATGAAAATTGCTACGTATGTAGCGTGATGTAGTGGTTTATTCATTACCAGTAAAAAATTTTCAAACAAATCAATTCAATAGGAAATTTTCTTATTTTTTCAGTAAATATATTTACAATACGAGAAATTATTTTGATCCATTAAACGTTTACCACGATTAATCTAAACTTTTTCGAAAAAGATATACAGTCACGACGCGAGCCCGATCAAACTTTTGAATAGTCATTTATTTATCGATTTATGCAATTGAAAAAGATCGGCAGGGCGTTGTCGGGGCGACGGATCGTCGTTAACAAAGAGTCAATCAGCGTTAGTGCTGTTGAAGATCGGTTGCAGCGCACGCACTATAAGATCGCCGGATAGAACTCCATCGTCGGATTTTTGAATAGAATACAAAGAAAAAGTTTAAAGAGCCGCAGTAGTGTTGATTGTTTTTCAATTTCGACATTTTTTTGCAATAAAAAAAAAACAACGAGGAGGAAAGGCAAGCCGATAGGCCGCTAGGAAAATTTAGTTAGAATTGTAATCGAGTAATCCACACAATTCCATAAACCATGAGGGAGATCGTGCATCTTCAAGCCGGACAATGTGGCAACCAGATTGGTGCAAAAGTAAGCCGCCCCCTTTATTTCCACTTCAAATTTCAACTAAATTTTCCGCGCAACGCCTCGAGAATCGGTATCTCTCATACCGATCTTTTCGTCCTCTTGTCTCGCAGTTCTGGGAGGTGATATCCGACGAGCATGGCATCGACCCGACCGGCGCCTACCACGGAGACTCCGATCTCCAGCTGGAGCGCATCAACGTCTACTACAACGAGGCGACGGGCGGTAAATACGTGCCCCGGGCGATCCTCGTCGATTTGGAGCCCGGCACCATGGACGCCGTCAGATCCGGACCATTCGGACAGATCTTCCGGCCGGACAACTTCGTGTTCGGCCAGTCGGGCGCCGGCAACAATTGGGCCAAGGGCCACTACACCGAGGGCGCCGAACTGGTCGACTCGGTCCTCGACGTCGTGAGGAAGGAGGCCGAGAGCTGCGATTGCCTACAGGTAAATGACTCATCGTGATAGATTTCATTTTGAAAAAAATCGGTAAGCTCAACAACGACATTGTTTTCGTCACAGGGCTTCCAGCTAACACACTCGCTGGGCGGTGGCACCGGTGCCGGCATGGGCACCCTCCTCATCTCCAAAATCCGCGAGGAGTATCCCGATCGCATCATGATGACGTTCAGCGTCGTGCCCTCGCCCAAAGTCTCCGACACCGTCGTCGAGCCCTACAACTGCACCCTCTCGGTGCATCAGCTCGTCGAGAACACCGACGAGTCCTACTGCATCGACAACGAGGCGCTGTACGACATCTGCTTCCGCACCCTCAAGCTCACCACGCCCACTTACGGCGATCTCAATCATCTGGTGTGCGCCACCCTGAGCGGCGTCACCACCTGTCTGCGATTCCCCGGCCAGCTGAACGCCGACCTCCGCAAGCTCGCCGTCAACATGGTGCCGTTCCCACGGCTCCACTTCTTCATACCCGGCTTCGCTCCGCTGACCTCGCGAGGATCGCAGCAGTATCGCTCGCTGACCGTGCCCGAGCTCACCCAGCAGATGTTCGACGCCAAGAACATGATGGCCGCCTGCGATCCGCGCAACGGACGCTACTTGACCGTGGCCGCCGTGTTCCGCGGCCGCATGTCCATGAAGGAGGTCGACGAGCAGATGCTCAACATACAGAACAAGAACAGCTCGTACTTCGTCGAGTGGATACCGAGCAACGTGAAGACGGCCGTGTGCGATATCCCCCCGCGCGGCTTGAAGATGTCCGCCACCTTCATCGGCAACTCCACGGCCATACAGGAGCTGTTCAAGCGCGTGAGCGAGCAGTTCACCGCCATGTTCAGGAGGAAGGCTTTCCTGCATTGGTACACGGGCGAGGGTGAGCTCCGACATTCTTTGCTTCCATTAGAAAATGTTTCCTACGAATATTTATTGACTCGACTTTTTGATGATGTGCGCAGGAATGGACGACATGGAGTTCACCGAGGCCGAGAGCAACATGAACGATCTCGTCTCGGAGTATCTGCAGTACCAGGAGGCCTCGGCCGACGAGGAGGGAGAGTTCGACGAAGACGAGGGTGAAAACGAGGAGAAATAAGATGATCGTTTAGAGCTTTTCATCGAGACAGCATCAAATTTCCAATTGTTAATAACTTTTTTCTGGTTTCATACATAGAATTCCTTACTTTTTTTTTTCTCAAACTTGTGTTTATTGTAATTTTATCAAAATAATAAAAGTATGATTTTCTTAGTAATTATAGCGCTTTTAAAGACTTGCGTCTCAAGACCAAACATTTAAAATAAGTTAAAAATCATTTATTTAATAATTGTGTTGTTGAGGTTTGTTGTTATTTTTTTTTTTTACAATTTAATTGCATGCAATTTGCGATTCAGATCCTCGAATTTCAAAATTTTCCTAATGAAGAAGTCGCCGTAACGATGCGACACTTTGGTGTCGGCTATGTGGATCATGTTATCGTCAATGTAGAAATCAAGCTGAAAAAGAGTTGAAAAATTATAAATCACTTGCTTCTCAAAAATTTTAAGATAATATTCAATGGTCATATATTTACCTCGGATCCTGAAACGAATTTGCCTTGGAGGCTTGAGGTTCCTTTAACCCAAACAACGTTCTTCATCTTGTGCTTGAAGCACAAAAGCCAGATGGTCAGCTTGGAAACTAAATCGCTCAAGTTGTCTGCATCACCGTGTTGAGTACTGTCCAAGAAGGTAGCGAGTTTGCTCAAGGGAAGAGTAGTGTACAATTTCAAGTATGATCGAATGGTTGGCAACATCTTCTGTTGCATGACCTCCTCCATGAAGATTTGTGTCTGATGTTTGATAGCATCACGAGCATAGTCCTCATTGGGGTTATCTGGATTTGGTGGATGCAGACAGAGGAATTTGGGGCAAGCGAATTGGAAGCAAGATTCAAATTCTTCCATGGCTCCGCATTGCATTTTGTACATTTTTTCATGATAGCTCTTGTCTCTCAAGGTCTGCTGCAGACCATCATCAATGCACTGTGGGTGTAGCACCAAGCAAATTGCAAGTAAATGATACATTTGCTCTGTTTGCTTGTTGATTTGATCATTTTGGTAACTCCTTGAAGCAAACAGTTGTTTTGTGCGCTGAACGTACAGCAAAATGGTAGAGAAAGTTCTGATAGCATCAGCGTATCTTCTCATCATCATGTAGGAGAATCCAACATAGTAGGCAGTGGATATTTGGCATCCAGGTACATGAGAGTAAGCAATCTTTTTGTAAAGCTCAATATTTTCCATGACCTGTGAAGAATATTATTATATGTCATGAATATATTGAAAGCAGAACTGAGAATTTACCTGAACACATAATGTTGTTTTTAAAATTAAATAAAATAAAAGCAAATGGTAAAAAAATAAATAAACAATAAATTTGGAGAGTTATCAATAGAATATTTTATCAATAAATATGCTCACCTTGATAGCTTGGTAGTAGTCACCAAGTAGAGAGTGAACTCGGAGCAGTCCAACTAACGAGAAGTATCCCATCATTTTGTACAATGAGTGTCTACCGAATACTCCAGCAACATGATCTGGGTTACCTCCATTGGCATATTCTTCCAACTGTTGCTTAATTCTAGACTTATCGATCAAATAGTGCAATACGTTCAAGATGCACAAAACATCCCAAACTTTACTGTTGGTTGCCAAAGTATTGATTTCCTCCGATGTCTTTGAAGATACTTGGGCCTTATACTGAGTGAATGATTGGAATTGATATACAAATTCATCAATGAGTTCCCACAACCATTGATCGGGCAATTCCAATGGGACAGGCTCTTCAGAATTCAAGATGTAGTTGAAAATTTCGCAATAATTGTAGAAAGAATTAAAGCGCTGCTCCAAATTGGGCTGTAATCTGGCATAGATGTGACGATAGTACAGTTCCATGTACAAAATTAAGAAAACATGATCTTCATCAACAAGGTGCCTGATGGCTTGGTCATTGGGCCATGGAGACTTGTCAAACATCTCCGACAGCTTTGGGAAGGAATTCTCATAGAAATTCTGGATCTCGAAGATCATACCTTCGTTGATGCATGTATGGAGATGAACCAGGATTTTTTTAACATAATCTGGTATTTGCCGGTAGTTCCTGGAGAACTCGGCAGTTTCTTCAACCGCACCATAATCATCGTAGGCGTCGTACTGTTAAGAATATTTATGTAAATAAGGCAAGATCAAAGTTATGCATGTGTCTTCGACACTTACCTGATCGTAATCGTCGTTATACATGGTTGCAAGTTTGTCTTTTTCACTTAGTTTGTTTAAATATCTTAATTTTACTAGGCTACAGCTGTAACACGTTGCATTGCGGGCTGCGGCAAAGCTTCACAGGCTAGGTTTTAATAATCACAAAATGAACGGACCCTAAGGCGCGAGCGCCGCGCACGAACGTTTAAGAAATTAGTAACACGGAATGAAATTCGCGCGGTCAGAGTTACAACGAGTCATTTTACGCAAAAGATATCAAAATTATCAATAATTTTGAAAAAAATTACTCTGTACTCGAAAGTATAAGAGTGGCATAAGTAAACAATGATATTTACGACTTTAATTTTCATTTTTATCTGCGAAAATTTAAAATAATGCAATAAGCGACTTTTTTCTTTTACTCAATATTAATTATAATTTTTAATAAATTTTAAGTAATTTCAATAAATTTTAATAAAAACTTATATAGAGAAAGTACTCAAAGCTACTTGTAAATAATTGAGTACCTAAATGGTTTTAATTGACAAAAAATTTGATGTATCTGTTTGATATTTTTATTATGTACATTCTTATTTTTTATTTCAAACAAAATAATTTATTTGAAAAATGAGTAACTATAATTCATTCAAAATTTCAACAATTTTTCTAACAATGCATCATCGGATCATTTTTTTTTCTCAACTCATATATAACATGTCTAACATGAATGAAAACACATTGTATTAAAAGAGAGCTATAGGTTGTAATACATTTTTTGCCAATCTAATATTTAATCTTTAAAATGATAAAGAAAATATGTGCTGAATAGACCAGAAATAAACATTACAAAAAGTCATAACAAATTCAAATATGTAGAGATCATTTATTTAATTTCGTGCACTATTTTTTTTCTGTATTTCTTTCACTCTGTATGCATACCCTTCTATTCTTTTTATATCATGGAAAACTCTCCTCACTGTTCTGTTATAAAATACTGTCATTTCTAAGTTTGAATGATCATCGTTATCTTTAGTTTTATAAGTCTCTCTAAGAAGAGGCGGAAGTGGAATCGAGAATGGCAATTCTTTTCTTTTCTCATGAACAAGTTTCGAATTCAAATATTTATGCTCCTCGTGTTTTGGTACTAGAGCGTAATCAGATTTGTACGTAGATGATTCTTTTTGGATTGGATTTGGGTCTGTGTTACCACGGAAGGTATTTTGTACTAGAGTAATGCACTTTCTTTTATCCTGCAACAAAGAACAAATGATTAGACAAACGAACGATTTTTATATAAAGACAGAATAATGTTTACTTACATAAGATGAAACTTTATAATTTGGCAAAGCTTCCACTTTGAGAACTTTATAGTAACAAGGTTCAGGATACCGTTGAAACCTATTCCTAAGAATTAATCTACCTTCGCCGAAGTTTTTCAAATTTCCCAATATTTCCCATAGCGATTTTCCTTTGAAATCTGTGGTTTTTCCGATATACTTGAAAGGCATCTTGATCTTTATAAACTCTTTTTGCAGAAGAAAAAATATTCACCGAGTCGATCGCCGACACAGTATATTATCTTTCATTGGCGTTCGTCTGCAATGTTTTACTTAACCTGCAAAGACTTCTGCAATTGAAAATTCACTGGAGTCGGAATGCGTGATGCGGACGATGTGTTTGTGTACGCGGCAAACGAATCATGGGGAACATGGCGTATTTTCAATTGTGGAGCGCACTGTCAGTGCCAGGACAGCTCATAGTCGCAAGAATGCGAATTGCACAACGGAGTATAGAGCTGGACTTTCCTTTTTACCCCTGCCCAAGCATATGCCATTTTTTTTTATGTGCCCTACATGCAGTACTTATATGAGCTGCATCTTATCTTCAAGACATCTTCCTGACGAAGATTTCGGCTTCGATAAATGAAAATAAAAATGAAATGAAGGATTTATGATTAATTTTTTTTATTTATACAACAGTTTATTTCATATACTTATAACAAGTCATGGTTGAATAATAGAAATTCTGGCTTTTTATCAGTATTCGTAGTCATTAAAGTGTATAAAATTGAATAGATAGTAAAAAAAATTGCTCTATTTACTTATAAATAGTATGTACCTTGAGTTAAACATCTGTTAGTTAATTAACAAATGTCTAACAAAAAAAATTTATCATTCCTGATAAAAAAATATATTTTTACAATTTTGATTCTAAGTTTTAGTAACTTGATATAACTTGACCAATGATTCATATAATAAAGTAAATTTTGTTTATCTGTTGTTGTCAACAACTTTGATATATATTACTCTACGGTCATATTATTTCAAATTTAAATAAATTACTAACATTTACAAAATTCTTGTTGCAGATACTCATTCATATAAACATGTACAATATAATCATTTACAATAAAAAGACGCTTTTGAAGGACCTTTAAGGTTGTAAATGAAGTTATTCTAAAAAGTTAAAAGTGCTTATATACTGAACTAGACATAGATCTAAGAACTATAATAATTCAAATACTTTTTTTATATTTACGTCAGTTTTAAATATTTCTTATAATAGCCCCTTATTATGTGTACGATACATTTATAAAGTGTGATTATAAAACTTTATTTCTAGTAATTCAAAGTATCCTACAAGACAAAAGTTAAATTTTCAGTTTCTGATTTCTACAGGATTATCTTTGATGTTAAGATATGATCAGTTCAAACTCTTTTGTATTTTAAACCTAAAATCACTTTGACCTTTTACCCGGGCTGCATAATATCATCAGTCATTCTTAAACATTCATTCATACATTCGTACGCGCTCATTTTAATAAATACTTGATAACTAAATGCACAGCGATCAAAAAATTGTTACAAAAGATGTTTAAGTTATAATACTGAGAAATTGCTGGAAATATTATCTAGTAATTTGAAAATAACTTTTTTACAGTAAATGTAGCAATCAATTCCTGCCCCCTGAATCTTGAGTTTTCTTCATTTTATTTGATACTATGATAAATAACAGTCTGCTTAGTGATATTGCCACCGATGGTGGTATATAATTGAAATACAAAATAACCAAATCGTTAGGTTGCCTAAAAGAGAGAAAAAAACAAATGTTAATAAGAAATAAAAGAGAATGATGTAATTCATTAATACATACATTTCAGTGTTGGAGCATTCGATTTCCCTAACGTTTTCGATGTCACGGGAAACAAATGCTGCCTATTATGAGGAGGAGAAGAAACTGCTTGTAGCAAAGTTGATATTTGCGATTCATCAACTTCAGATATAATTTTAGGTTCTTCTGTTTTCTCTTCTAGTTCCATCACATTCTTATCTTTCTCATATGTAGTTATAGTTTGATAGTCTTTTTTATACAATCTGCAAAAAATTTATGAACTTTAAGTCTCAATTCACATGAAAAAAGATAAAATTGATTTGTATTAAGAACATGTTCTCAGCTGACCTTGGTATAGTCGTGGTTGGCTGAAGCACAATAGATGATCTCTCAGAGTGTGTCATCATAGTAGAAGTTTCAGCTGTCCAAGTCGATACTGTAGTTTTTGTAGGATATGGATCAACATCTAAAATAGATGATTGTGGATTTATGAACCACGATTGACTTGGTCGGATTGTGGTTGTCATGGCTGAAAAAGTGTTTAAAGTTGATTTTTCAACTTTTAAAAGTTCATTTCAATGTTAATCCTGGCTTTGCTCAGAATGTGAAGATAAAAATAGAATGATTGGATACATACCAGGTGCACACTGATAATGTGCTTCAAGATACTTCAGAGTGTTAGGGCAAGGATCCCCAAACTGTGAAGTTGATGCTATAATACTGCAATTTTGTTTAGAGTTGCATCTAAAAATTAAATTAAATTATGAAATAACGAAATATTTTTATTTTTCAGAATGTATTATAAATGTTATTTTGTTCTCATACTAGTTATTTAATAAATAATCAATACTCACTTGTTATATAGCACGCGGAATGATCTCGGAGACATGCAATTGACGCTCCAATCGGTATCTCCATGCTCGTTGCATATAGTTATGGAAAATCTTCCATAATTTGCGCGAATCAAGCGAATGACTTCATTTGGAGGGCACTCAATTTTTAAAGTTCTCCCTTCGCATTCGTAAGCTGTGTCGTATCGCTCTGAAAATTCAAATGACAAATTGAAATTCATTGGATCGCGATTATTTTTTTTTGAGATAAATCAAAGTGTACTCACCTAAATTACGAGCGAAGGTAGAGCAATTGTCCATAAATATAGTTGTAAAAATAAGACAAATCACGAGCTCATTGAGTCTATTTCTTTTGAGCGCCATGATTTATTTTGTTCACTGATGATAGCTGAAAAATTAAATTTTTATGAGAAATTTATAAATAACATAACTGAATATGAAATCGAATGAAATTACGTAAATTTTTAGAAACAGTAATTGGATTGAATTAGTTTTAGATAAACAGAAAAGATAAATCCTTTCGATTATCGTCGCGATAAAAGCACTTATTTTATCGTGATTCTTCCATAATTATAATTTTTATTTTTATTTTTATTAATTAATGAAACGACGCGATTATGCACAGTATTAATGAAAAAACATTTCATGAATATTTTGATTGGGACTCATTTTTAACTGTATTAATGATAAAAAATAATAAAGTTATAGTGATAAATGTTTCTCCCTTTGCTAATTAAATAATAGTAGTATAGTAAATAGTAGTAGTAAAGTATTGAATATAAGATCAAAAATTGTATTTCCCAACTGTCCTAGCAGTTTTTAAAATTTTTAATTACCCCCTATGTTCATTTTAAAAAACTGTTCATAACATTAAATGCTATGTTTCATTGCTGTTATACATTGTTTTTTAGTATTAATCAGAATGTTGATTTACATGTGCATTAAACTTGCAATTGATCCAGTGATTATTATCATATTTGAAGTAAAAGATACCATTACAGTATTCGTAACAGAAAATTTATACACTGATATGGTACTTTTGATTCCTACACTACTTTACACTGACAACTTTTAACTAATCTAATATGGCAAATTGAATACATACTTTGAAATTGCTCTAAAAACATGTTTATGCTCTTTTCTATAAAGATGTTGTAGAAGATAGACTCTGTTTGAAAAATGTTGACTAATTCCAAAATCTATATTTAATTTACTTTTGATTAGGATACCCATCGTTGGTGAAAAAGCCTGAAAATCATTTTAGCTTTTAAGGACACAATGTAAAGACACTTTTATCTATCAATAACTATGAATTTTTAAAAGTAAAATTATAGTTGAAAAATGACTCAAGTTTTAATTGATAACTACTAAAGCAATATTTGATAAATTCACCATTAAATTTTTTATTAAAATGAATAATATAGTCTTTTTTGAAGAAATTTTTTTTTGCTTATCAAAAATATGTTTTCTAATGCATTGCATCACACTATCATTATTGGAGATGATTTATACTAAAAATTACTTTGAAATAACTTGCATTCTCATTAAACATAAATTATTCAACATTTCTGATATTTTAACACATTGCAAAAATCAGTAACCTAAAACCTCAAGGATAAGCATTGCCCACTATTTGGTGACACATTTACACTCAATGATTTTAAGCCAGTTGTACATGAGGATATTAAAGAAAGATTAACTTTCACAATAATATTCTAAAGAAGCTTAAAAATATGCATCATCATTGAGATTCATCACTGCATTGAACATAAGTATACTTGAAAAGACTTCTTTACAATTGATTAAGAACACCTCGTATTCATAGATGTCATATGTATCACACAGATGATAGGAAGTATTCAGATAACTGTACTTTCCCCAATGACTAAATCATCATTTTTCGTAATTAAATCATGTTTCGAAATCATTGTCGACGCGATCCAACATTTACATCAACGTTTAATGTCGCTAAAAAGGATAACACAGGCAGAAACGTCGAGCATCGGCCGAGATATACAAAGGAAAAAAATTGCTACAGTCTGTGATTTCAAGGTCTGTATCGATACTCTCTTCATGTTAAATGCAGCGATTATCTCTCAGCCGAAGGAGGCGCACAATTGCGCCGAGGCATTTACCTGTGCATAGTATTTCTCGACTCGTCGGAGACATTTTTTCATCCATCATTGCTACATGATCTTTATTCGGCATCAACTTGCGAGGATATCGTGGTACGTGTGGATATCCTACGGTACATGGCACACTATATACACGAGTCCGCGCTGAGTATATATACACGTCTGGTGCTGTTTCACTTCGCGGATCGTCGTAGTCGTCGTCGTCGTATTTTTGCCAGCGAAAACACACAGCCGAACAGCTCGTAATCAGCGACGGCACACCGTACCCGGAGTCGAAGCGAGACCAGGTCCTGTCTCGATCGTCGACGCGAAAACCAGCTACAAGGAGCTCACGGCGATGCTCGTCGATAAACAATTAAAACCATTGGCAGAGATTAAGACTGAAAACGGCGTCTTCCGTGTATAAGAGCGCACAGTGCTTAACTAGTTTTCAGGCTCTTTCACAAAGGCGATAGTCGACGCGAGAGCTGTGATACAGCAGGAGAGAGATATAGGTACAGTGAGAGAGAGCGAGCGAGAGATCGGAGTCGAACGTGTGCATTGCCCTATAGCACAGAGAGTACACGGACTATACATGTATTTGTGCGATATATACATGTATACAGTTGACTTGTGTGCCTTTCATTTCGAGTTCTGCTACCTGTCATTGTCATTATATGAGCAATCCTTCGTGGTGCCACGGTGCAGGAACGCTTTGCGCCGCCTGCGAATTGCGAATTAAAAGGTGACCCGCGATAATCCCGAAATCCTTTGTTGAGTACGCGCTGCGTGACGGATTGATGATTTTTAGACGTATGTATAATAGTGCGACAAAAAATTCTGAGGTGTTATTTTTCTTTTGGAAAGTGTGCGAGTTGTTTTGACTGGATTTATCTTATCTCTTTTTAAAGTCTTGACGTCTTTGTTCGAACGAAGGATATTTAAATTGGTATTTTCGAAAAAAAGAATTCGAGTTTGAAAAACTTTTTTTCTGAAGGATAGTGAGTGCGTAAAATAAACGAGGTTGAAAATTAATACTAACTAATTTTAATTAAATTTTTAATTGTATTGGTAAAATCATTTAATTTAAATTTCTGCGATTATCCTTAACTCATCCCATTACTTTTTCAAAACATTTTTTAAATCCCAATTATAATGACTCATCGTTCGTCGAATTCCGTTTACAATCATTTTTATAATATAACTAGTAATGGTAATTAAAACTTAATGATCTTTTCCCGATCAAGATAAAGAAATTGATTTTTATACTTTGTATCATTATACGCAGTAAAGTTACTGTATGGACGTACTACAAGAAGTATTTTTTTAAGGTATTTAATTAGGAATTTTTCATAAAAATAAAATAATAATATTAATAATAATCCTGGAGTAGAAAATTTATAATTTGTTATCACGATAACAATGTGTAAAATTTTTATAATGGATTCATAAATTAACTAACAAATCGAATTACATGATTTTTTAAAATCGAATTTTATTTGAGTCTACTATTACGATCGTTGCTTGAATAAGAACAACAATTTATCCAAAACTACGTATAATCAATCAATTAAAATTACTGGTAACAGAAGTTATTTTGATTTTAACTCATAAAATTAAAGATAATTTAAAATATCTATTATATGTCAGTATTCTAGAGATAATTAATTAATTTCCAGTATTCTGGAGATTTTTCTGATATCCTGAAATATTTTCATTAGTTTTTCCTCTCGAACGTCGTATCAAGTAATGAACAATTAGAATCCAATGTGTAGGCGCATTTATAATAAAAGGACTTTGATCCGAGGCACGCCATCTCGTGTCAAATATTCACGCATCCTTTTTATTTTTTCCCTTCAGTCCTCATGCGAGAAATGCATTCAAAGAAATTCATAAAAAAGCAAATCAACCACCACCTCGGCAAGGGTCAATGAAATGTACGCGTGACCAGACATCCCATTCGTTTTTTACGTGTCATTCCGAGGATTGCTTTCTCACGAAGAAAAAAATTAACGATTGTTTTTCGAAAATATAATTCCTTACTCTTGTGGATAATCGATAATTCGAAAAGTGGCTACGACTATCCTCCACGCAACAAACGAATGCAACAATCGAATTGGCTCGATGTCACAAAGGAATTTTTAAGATACGACGTTTAATTACGACTCGTCTCGAATCTCGCGTCTTAAAACTTGTCCCCCTGGCCGTGCGAGATGCGTAACGCGCTGCTGCGCCACGCACACTATACATTTCCACGCGTTTCCGGCTCTCGCACACACGCAGCAACACACGGCAGAGAAGCTAATTGCCCCCGAACGGCGAGTTACAACGACGCAGTAGTGAACAGGCAGGCACCCGATGAAGTTCCCATCGCTACCATTCACCAAGAGCTGAGCGCTCGACACCACCCGGACCATCATTGAAAGACGAGCCTCAAAGTGCCTCCTACCATCGCAGACTCGGTAATATACGGAACAGGGAATCGGACACGTTGCGCCTCGTTCTCTGTATTGTATACAACCTTTAAAACATCCTTTCAGCTTTCAATTTATATGTATAGTTTTTCATGTTGACATGCTATTTGCGGATAATTGAGATTAATAATTAGTCGCGTTTTATTAAAAATAATCAGCGAGTCGCAGTCAGTGCCGATTGATCTCGTCAGTACACGTGAGTAAGAGTCTGTCTTTTGTCTATGAAACCCAGCGAGCATTCTGAGAACGCAGAGTAAAAAAACGAGGGAGTTCACTAAATGTTGGTGCCTATGCACGGGGAGTGCGCCTAATCTCGAAACCATTTTACCGTTTAACCGTTGTTTATTGCCGTTTTCGACACGAAACCGCCCGCAATCGTCGAGTTCGAATCCGAAATTGACTAGTCGTGCGTGTTTCAACCAGTATAAATATTTTGAAAAGGTAGCAATTATGACTTGTATATCTCGTGCCACGACTTGGCCTTACGTTTTTTAACCTCTCCATCGTTTGATGCATCATTGCAGAACAAAACCAAAAGCTACCTAGTGCGGGATCTAACAATGGCTTTTGATTATTTTGGGACATAATTAAAAATATTATTACCAAATGGGGTTATAATGAAAGTGCATGTGGCACATGATTTGGTTGAATTGACAAAGCTTGTTATGATTTCATCTTCCTTTACTATACAGTGTGGGTTCTGTGAAAACAATTTCTTTCTTTTTGCTTCTGGTAGCTGTCAGATTTCCTCAGTTTGTTAAACTTATCGTCAAAGATCAAGCAATAATTGTAGCAAATTGATCTTTATCTTGGCGGTAAGATAATAAATATCAAAACTAAGAAGTTATCAATCTGATTTGTAAGAGTTAACTTCGACACAACTTCTGTTTTTCATTTTCAACTGGAACTGCTTCAAGTAAAGACATGAGCTAACATTGCATTAAGTATTGATTTTTCATTAGTTCAAGTAAATTACACCACAATACACTCTTGTAACATCATGAATTTAAAGCACATGGGTGAATGTGACAATTGTTTAATTACAATTCTCTAATCTTTCAAGAAAGTTAAATCTCATTGTGCAAGCCATTCTATCATATTTGCTGAAGAAATTCATCATCTGAAACTTGTATAATTAATCTATCATTGCAATGAATACACAATTATCATATTTGTTTTCATCAAAAAGTTTTGTAAACAACTTTGAGGTTTCACTTCATACTTGAAGTAACGTAAACAACTTCTGATTTTACTGTTTTATTCTGATGTTTGACAAAAAGCTAGTTGACAATTTGATTTTGGGATTATTTCAGAAAGCTGTTAAAAATATCTAATGATTCATTACGATCTCAGTCGTCTTACGCTTGAGGAATTGTCTGCTTTAATCCAAGTATAATACTTTGATAGTATTATATCAATTCTGAAATTGGAATTTTTTGATAAACTAATGTTTTAAAGTAAATTTTTTCTTAGGTTAAACTTTTTTTTAATATAAATATATGGTTAGGTAACTGAATTACAAATCTCAAAATGGTGGCTATTAACATAGTGTTTATAACCTAACCTTGGCAATGATCATTTTTAAAATAATTTTGTGGAGAACGTTGCTTTAATTTAGACATTGCGAATTTCTCAGGTAGTTAATCATAAAACTGTTGTTAAGTTTTATTGAAAAAAAAATTTTTAACGAAAAAAAAACCGGAATGTACCGCGAGAAAATTTATATTTTTTCCAGTTTATTTGAATTTCGCCGAAAGTAGAATCGTAATGCTCATTATAAAATTAAAATAAAAAATCATTGGTGGTCAAAGTGAAAATTTTAACAAGAACGCGAATTTTTTTCAATAGATTTACTTCATTAATGTTCAGTAAATGTGAACATTTTATAACTACCGATTTTCATCTCATTCTGTGAAATTATTCGAAAAACTTACAAAAAATGACGCTCAGTTTTTCTCACCAATTACAAATTTTCGGTAAAAAAAAAATTAAAAATTTCGCGAAATTTTTTAAATTAAAACGTAAATACGTAATTCTCCCATCAAAATATTCTACATCTACATAATTTCGATAAATAATCATTCAAAACTGACAAAGTTTTTTGACATCAATCAAATAACATTTTTTTCTACTTGTTTAGAGTTGCAGATCAATTGAGACCTATCAAATTCACAAAATGAGTGTAGAAACAGAATCTACATCTTGGAAAAATACGAGCAAAAAGTCTAACAAAAAGCATGATCGGAAAGCAAAGGCATCGGACAACATGAGCGGTGATAAATCAGAGGTAATGTATTATTTTTTTTCTATTTCGAGTACCAAAAACATCTTCCCATTCTACGAAATTCGTAACGCGTCTGACGCAAGAATCAGCTTTTAACGTAATCTTTATAGGAAACTAATGAAATGAATTATCTAGTGCTACTGAATCTCAAGACTCGCTTGTGATAAATGTAAAGTAAACCTAAATTTTATTGCATCACAATTGTCTTTTTTTATTCGCGAATATGGAGGACGTTTTAAAGTCAACTTGTAACTAGAACAGATGCAAATACTCGTGTTTATTTTCTTTTTTACGTCGTAGACAACACAGACAGTGTTTGTATACAACTCCACGCGAACTATACTGACCTCACTGCAATTTTTTTTAACGACTCACTTCCCAAAAAATTTAATACGATGCGGAGTCGTATTACTCGATACGATACGCGCCTCGAAACCTATACTTATTTTCCAATTTTCTTTCTTATAGAAAAAGGCTGACCACTCGGCTCATTCTGCCGCCACGGACAAAAGTGCAAACGCCAGAAGCGAGCCGCTGCCGGAAAATGTCAAAGCCGTGATGGACTTGACCCTCAAGTCCGAGGACGAGGTCGTAATGGCCCTGCACGTCGCGGACGGCGACCTTGATCGCGCTGTCAACGACCTCCTCGAGGGCGTCAGCCCCGAATGGGAGATAAAAAAGAAAAAAGCTCGCCCAGCCGCAGGTGCAAAACAGACCAGCGACGACGCTCCTCTGGACAATCATACTGGCAGCGATTACAAGCACCAGTATCAGGCTGATAGTTCTGCTCGTGGTCGAGGTGGACGAGCCAATCACGGCAACAGAGGCTGTAAGTATTCCAGCGAATTTTATCGATTTTACATTAAAATTAGTCGTAATTGAGAATGATTTTTTTGGCTTAAAAACTTGCTTTTTAATCCATGACATCGAGAAATCATGTCGATTAAAATCACTTTCTTGTTTTAAATGTAGGGCTTTTTTTAAAATTCTGCTACTAATGTATTTAGGGCGCCGACAAGAAAATAAAGAAAATGAAAAGAATGCAGATACCGCGAACGAGGGAAACTCGAATCACGGGGTTCGTGGACGATTTTCTGGAAAAGCCAGTCGTGGAGGCCGCGGCGGTGGTCGTAACTTCGCCAACCGAAGCTACGGAAACAGAGGATCACGTTCACAATCGAACTCTCAAGTCTTTTCCAATCGTATTGAAACGTGGACCGGTGTCGAGGAAGAAAAACCAGAGAAAAGTACTGAACCCTCAACAAGTAAGAATAGTCAGTTAATACTTACAAAAAATAATAATTTCATCACTTACAGAATGATTGCAACTTAAATTGCTTTTTTTATTCATAGATTCATGGAAGACTCCTGAAGTTGTTGAAGATTGGGATGCTGAAGAATACACTGGTTCTTTAGCAGATTCAAAGGTGTTCATACCGAGTACATTTGTAGAAACTCCTCCTAAACCAAATGAAACAGAAGAGCCAGCGGCTGTAAAGACATTAGAAATGGTAAATTCGAATATTTTATGCTTTTATTTTTGTTTTAAGTAAATTAAATTATTAAATTTAATTTTCACACCTTTTAGCCTCAAAAGACAGCCGCGAGTATCAAACCTCGTCCACGAAAACCGCCACCGTCAAAGATTCCTTCATCTGCGGTTGAAATGCCTGGTGATACTTTGAATAGTAATATTGGCCTTCTAGACGTCCAATTTGGTGCTTTGGAGTTCGGAACAGATTCCAGTATTTTAGATGCTTCTCCTCCTCAAGATAAGGTTGATACATCCAGTATCAAGTCTAGTACGTCTTCGGGTGATCATGCGTCAGTTAAAAATACACTGAAGAATTTGTGTTCCTTCACCACGGAACCTATGCAGCCAGCATGTGCTACGAATTTTGGTACTTCGCCAAAAATTGTAAGTAAAGCTATATTCTTTGTTTAATTAAATACATCTTAGATAAAATGGCTAAATACTAATTTCACAATTTCAGGTTACAAAAGATATATCTGTACCTAATGAAGTACACATCAACTCGCAAGGTTCCCTGATGAAACCGCCGACTTCAACTCAAAATATTGAGATGCCCAATCAGAATATTAATTCAAGTTCAATGAGTACTGTAGACTATAAACCAAATACAAATTATCAGCCGTCAGCCAAGTCTTATCAAATGCCAACTTCTGGAAATAACTACAGCAATTTTACGTCTAAGCCACAACCTATGGAAGAAACATTTGGTGGTTCGGCCAAGCAAGAGACAAAGAACTTCCGTTCGATTAATTCAACTTCTCTGACTAATTACAATTCATCTTATGCTCAGTCCTATGTATCTACATTCGGTCAAACGGCCCCTACATCAACCGCTGCCATTTACAATCAAGCTGCCTCAAATAAGCAGGTATTTATCGATATTTTAAAAAACGAATCACTTGATTCTTTAAGTATTCCAATTATATTAACTCGAACTTTCTTCATTTTAGGAGTATCAATCTAGCGGATTCCCCGCGTCTGTATCTCAGTACCAAGCACAATCCACATCTACTAGTACCTCGAGCAATAATCTACCATTCATGAGTACTGGTTATCCGAGCTCCACGTCGTTTCAATCTGCTCAGTCGTATCAACCAACGACAACTACGTACGCAATGTCGATGAACCACGGTCCGGCATCGTACTCCAATTCAGTGCAATCGGTGTATTCCAAGCCTTACTCAACTTATACAGCGCAAGAGCAAAATGATAACAAAGGTCTTTCAAGTGCGAATTCCAAATTCGATGGTGATTCATCTCATTCTAGCGCTGTGTCGGTATCGACTTCGAATACCATGGGGATTAGTGCTTCTTCCTCTGTAAATACCCTGTCAAAGACTACCTCAACTAACGGTAAGAATTACTTCTAATACATGCTTATATTTCATCTCTAATACAAATCTGAAAAAAAATTGACCACAATGGCTTTATGTTCCCAACGTATTTTCCCATAAGAACTGAGGCAGATGAGTAAATTGACGGTTTACTCGTCTGTCTCACTTTTTATGGGGAAAAAAATACGTTGGGAACATGAGAGATGGTGCGGTATTTTATAGTTCGCAATAGCTAATAATTCAAATTTTACGATTTTAAAATTTTAAAAATGTTTGTTACAGCAATGCCTAAATCTACAACTGTTGGTCTCGGATCCGGTAATAACTCCAACAGTTCCACTGGAAGTGGATCTACAGGAAATGTTACACCCATCTTGGGTCATCAGTACGTAGTCGGACAGACCATACCATATGCTACATTCCAGCAGCCACCGCCAGTCTACACTTATGAAGAGTTGCAAATGCTGCAGCAAAGACTGAATCATATGGTAGGTTACATTAATTACGAATCTAGTATATAAGTAATTGAAACATTTTTAATGAGCCTTAATTAATGACTCCTTATTGATGTTTAGTTTTAAAATAACTATTACGATAGTTTTACACGTGACCCTTTAAATTTTAGCCCAACAGTGCATATCATTACGATGCCACGTTGGGATACCAAACATCAGGTCCTGTCACAAGTCTTGGCAATAGTAGAAATGATTCGGTATCAACCGTTCAAAATGTGCAAGGCCAATTTAGTAGCATGAATGATGCTCGATTTACAAGAACAGATGGAAACTCATCTCCAGTTTCTTCAACTGTTTCACAACAAGTGTGTTTGATGCTTACAATTATTATAGTTTTTTCTTTAGTTGGTAGTTTCTTAGATTAATCTTGAATGAATAAATACAACAATTCTGTATTTTCAGAACACATCGCAGCAGCAGCATCAGCAACTACCTATGAACCAAGCTATGAGCCAACCTATGAATCCGATTCCACCAGGCTATGCATACTTTTACGGAGGAAGTATCATGCCTGCAAGCGGGTTCCCGTACAATACCGCCCCAACTTTGTATCCAGTATGTATAATACATCCAAATTTTCAATAAAGGACGATTTCTGCTTTATACCAAACCCGGTTTAACTAATAAATGTCCTTTCAATAGCAAATGCCTACAACTGCTGGAACTGGATCCAACAGTAGTACTTACCCATCGAAATCAGGAAATTACAGCTCCGGTTATAATACTGGATCTAATTATGATGCTATCACCAATGCTGGATCAGCAGCTGATTACAAAAATAGCAGTTCTGGGTATAGCCAAACTGGAAAAAATATTCCAGCGACTTGCAGTCCAAATACTATTAACCCAAGTGATATTAGTCCTACAATTTATTCTAAAGGACATACTCAATTAAATAAGGTTCGTTAGGAATTAAATGATCATAATTCATATTTAAATAGGCTCACAGTGACGCATATGAATGCTAAATGTAACGATTAAAAATTGTAGACATACGAAAAGCAAAATTTTCACTCGGCTACGCCACCGCCATTTGGAATGACAAATAATCAAACTGCTGGAGTAATCGGGGGATACAACGCAACGCACATGTTCATTCCGACTGTACCACATCAACTTCATCAAGCATTGCACCAAGACAGTGGTAGCAATACTGTACAGAGATCCAACAACAATCCACAAAACAAAACACTCAAAAATTCTTACACTTCAAGTTACTGGACTGGGAGCAATTAAGAAAACAAAAAAAATGATAAGAATGATTCATCTTAATTTTAAGAAGTAATTACTGCAGTATAAGTTGTAAATTAATGAATTTCTATACATATTATATTGTGTGTAATATACAATATATATACATGTATTAACGTATGTGTATTGTACCTATATACAAATATGTATACCTTTAAGTATAACTCTATCGGTAATAATTATTATGTTACCTGATAATAAAAAAAAATACATACTTCTATAAACGATTAAGCGTATATCGAAACGGTCTTGCTAATATTTCCAGTGTTTAGTATTGTTAATATTTTTTTGTCACTTGATGAAATCATGTTCATCTGTTTAAACTTAACGTAAGATAAAAGAACTGGAATTAAAAAGAAAAACTCGAAATATAATAATACTGCAAATTAAACGATTTTTTCGTTGGAATCCTTCACGCTCCAAGGAATCCTGATCCCGAAACCGATATCCAGCTTCGAATATCAACTTTTTGTTACATAAAATACCACAGGATTTGTAAGTAATTTTCAAATTCATTTATTCATTGACATTCACTTTATATTTATGACGAAAACGTCTCGATGTCTTTACGAATCATGAGTGCAAGTGCGGCAGCTCCGAGGCCTGTCGCGTGATTAACGCATCCGTAATCCACGAAGCTTCCGGATCGTCGATAATATCTCCGCTTCAAAGTTTCATCCAGCGAATACCTGAAAAAGAAAAAGATGAGATTTATTCGATACCAAATTATTGGAAATATAATTATGCAAAAATGATTTACTTGACACCGCTGTAACACCCGCTCGGGTGTTGCCAATCCAATAACAGCTGCTCGTAATGTCTGCCGAGAAAATCCAAGTATCCTTCCATACCGCATAAAAGTACTGAGAGAATTAATTTTTTACGATTACGCGCGTGACACGAAGTTGACACGAATGAATATTTAGCGCAATCAAGAATACGTTACTTTGCTCCGTGGCCAGATCCTTGCTGACATTCGGAAATCCGGCAGCCTCGTAGCTCGTCAATTCTCGCATCATCGAGGCGCACAGGGCGTAAGTTACAAACGGCGAGACATCGGAAATCTCTGCGTCGCACCGAAGCTACAAAAAAAGAGAGCAAAAAATTTTTCAACGCTCAGCTCGACTCGAAAATAAAATAAAAGAGCTCATTATTACCGCGGACGCGAGCTTGATCAGCAAGAGTTTGTGCGTCGAGGTGTATGCCTGCGCCGAGTCGTGGTCTCGCAGAGCGAAATCTCGGCAAACGTCGTCGATCTCGCAGTTTTGGATCACTCGGACGATGCAACGGTCGCTCGTGCGGCTCTGCGAGTGATCCTGCAACGCCCGAGTGGAATAATTCTTTTTATCGTTGGTCCAGTGCTGCGCGTTGCTATTCTCCATTTTTCTCCAGACGACGGGTTCGATCCATAAATCCGGATCGTTGATAGCGTTGATAACTTAAAAAGAGATAATTTTGAGTGGAAAATATAAGCTCCTCTCTCTCGGTGCAGGAATCTTTATTGGATCGTAAAGTTGCAATGCCCATCGGGACATTCCTATATTATGCGCGCGTAAGCATATAAAATAATGCAATTTACTTTTAAGTGCGCTATGGATGATAATAAATTCTATATTTTACCCTGCTTTATGTCTTCGTTCAAAGCCAACGATCGTAGAAGATGTTTTCTCGTGTATGTGGCCAATTTTAGTATCTCCTTCAGCATCGACCTTCCATGATTATCGATGTACAGAAGATTTTTGTGCATTAGGGCCGCCTTTATATTTGCTATAGCGAATGCAATTTAAAAAAAATGTTCACAATCTGGAATTATTATTAGAATTGAGCTCACCTTCGACAAAAGTAACTCCCAAAATCGTATCCACGTTCATTTGACCCGGTCTCTCGGCCATGAACTTCAACGAACGCACCAGAGCGTTCATTTCTTTATCTGCATTTAACAAAACGATTATTAAACTTTTTCAAAATATATTCTCACGATTCAAAAATACCACAAAAGCTTTTCTCTGTACAACGATCATTATATACCAAACCGATTGAAGTCCAAACCACTGGCCGCAGTAGCCGATACCGCGCTCGTCATCAAAATTACCAAACAAAAACATCGTAATTTCATATCTGAATCCCGGGCCGCTTTTCGCCTTTTTTACCCTTATCCGATAAAAGCACAAACTTGCCCGCTCGACTGCACGAGGGTGTCTATATAAACCGCAAGTATAACTTCGCGCGCGGCAGCGGCGGCGGCGGCGTCGAAATCAATAGCAACACAAAGATCCACAGAACCGACTCGACTTGTGCCAGCGAGCAAAAGACAATTTACCTCGGCGGATGCCTTTTGAAATGAATACAAATGGGGCGCATGGGGTTTTTTTTTCTTGTTCGAGCGCATATGTTATTTGCGGTGGGATTACGCGGACTCCTGCTATTATTGGTATGACTCTGACAACTCGTCATTTGTCCAGTATATTGCCGGGCTTACGTCTCGATTGAATTGTCTTTAATTCAAATATATTTTTTCTTTTCGTGAATTAAAATAATTTTATTTATTGCTTTTCGTAAGCTTTTCGGGTCATCCAGAGCTTAGATATAATTATTAAAAAATTAAAGCAAAATTGAATTCCAATTAGAGGTCGATTTTAATCCCTTTCTAAATTTGGCCCTCAATAACTCGTCAAAGTCATTTCAACGCGAATTTCCATTCATAAATTACGAATTGCCCTTCGATTGAAACGAATAAAAAAATCATAATCAGACGAACCATCTTCGATAGAAGTCAAAAGGTCATCTCTCGTACGTACGACGTGACGCGCGGGCCAAAACTGTTAAACTGCAACTATCGAATCCTATATATACCTATAGCTCCGAAAAGTTCGCGATACACGTATAGAGATACGAGAGCTCGCCTATACAGATATAGGTAGCAGTCTGAAGCATGAAAAGCTCGTGTGCTCCTGCGCTCCTGCCTGAACACGGATTATATCGCTCGAGTTATTGAAATAATACAATTGACGCGAAAAATCATTGCTGCTGCTGCCACGTGTCGATCTTGTCGCATCCTCGATGATCGTTTCACCTGCGACGTGCATGACGCAAATGTAAATAAATAAATAAATAATAGGTATAGTAGTTAGCAACGCACATCATCAAACCGTGCGTGCCGTGATGTGCACCGCCGAGTCGAGTCGAGGGTAACTCATATCGCAGCCGAGCCTTAAGCGAAGCGCGCAGACTCCCTCATCATCTCTCTCCTTCTCTCTCGGGGGGGAGTTCTCTCTCGCTTCTCTCTCTCTCTTATGTATGCACATACAGTTCCGCGCAGTTTTCGCGCAGCACACACCACTATACGACTGGTGGTAGTGGTGGCGGTGGTGGCGGTGGTGGTGGGTGAGAGAAGAAAATCGTCGTGTGCTGCGCTCCAAAACGCATTATTAATTTTTTGTCGGAGTTTCGAGTCAAGTTGCCGAGCAGCTAGATGCACATAGCAGCAGCAGTAGTACACGATGTTGTCATCATCGAGCGTTGCAATAATAATCGCGGACGAGCCGAGAGCGAGATTTCAGCAGCAGCAGCAGCAGCTCGATGTGTAGATTTTTGCGCATTGGCCGCGCTTATAAGTTAAGTCGAGCTAAGAAGGAAGAAGCAAGTCGGACCGCAACAACGTCGCCCAATGGCAGACGATAATCTTTACGACGATGAGGTAACGTAATCGCATCGTCAACTTACAAGACTCCGAGCTGTACCTCGCTCGACGCATCAGCGAGTGCGCGCAAATATCATAATATTACGCATGCGAGTCTAGTCGAGCAGTGTGCGTGGGTGGCCTTGTGAACTCTTTTTTTTTCGTGTTCGTTCCGCGCGCACGCGAGAGATCGATAGGATTTTGCGAGCTTAGCCGCGGCTAGCTTTAGCGCAATTGCCGTGCTTGTATACGCTTATAAATAGATAAAATATTCGGTATGCGGTATGCTCGTATGAAATATGCACAAGAGAAACATTTTGCGAAATTTTCGGCGTAAATATCGCCACACTTGAATAATACATGTGCAGCAGCTCAGCGAGGCGGATCGCACGTGGGATGCCTCCGCATGATATATACAATTGATTCGTCCACTATGCGAGATAGAGAGAAATGCAATACGAGCGTGTGACGTTATTAACTGCGCTGGTTTTATATTAATAAACTAGGCGCGCTTCATGCTTGCCTTAATCCGCTAGGTCATTCTCGCGCTTTTATATCCTGAGGGCTAGCTGGCACAGTGCAGTATAGTAAAAGGGGGTCGTTTCAAGCAATCTTAACACATTTTCCCCGCTCGCTCGCTCGCGCTCTTTTATTTGCATCTCATTATTCCGAGTTTTGCTTTGATCGCGCCGTTCGCGCGTGCAGCATATACAGCTTCATGGACGTTCTATACGTGATCTATACAATTTTTTTTCCCCCATTTTTTTTCTCCATGAAAATGAACGAATAGGAGCTGGTGTCGACGAATCCGAATCAGAGGAACTGGCGGGGTATACTGATCGCTCTGCTGGTCATCATAGCGGTGCTGGCACTGATCGTGACGTCGGTCGCGCTGCTCACACCCCCGGACGAGAGCTCGAGGATCAAAGGTCAACGATTAAAATTATCGGATGTGAGTGAGAGCTCCTACATAAAGAAAAGAAAAAGAAATGAATTTTATCGAAACCGTAATCCTCGCTCGATCAGGTGCTTTACGGAGACTTGACGCCTCTCCTCTTCAACGGGACGTGGGTGAATCACAGGCAAATATGCTACCGCGACACGTGGGGCGGCGTGTCGCTGCTCGACGTCTCGAGCTCCAACTTCAGCTCCATCAGTCTGGTCCACGACAATGTATTCAAGAGGTTCACTCCGGCGAAATTCTCGCTGTCGCCGGATCAAAAGTTTCTGCTGATCGCTCACAATATGAAGCAGTTGTTTCGCTACTCTTACCTGGCCCAGTACACCGTCTACGATCTCGCTTCCGGGTGAGTATTCGGCAGAATAATTTTTATTCCATTTTCACTCGCCCAAAAATGAACAGAATCACTCCTGTCCGTACAATATAGAGCGACCGTCGCCATAAAGATCCAGGAGAACGGGCCCGGCGGCGGCGGCCAGCCGTATCTGCTGTCGGCCCGCTGGACGCCCCGTGGCCACAAGCTGGTCATCGTTCACGATTACGACATCTATTACAAGCTCGATCCGCACTCGAGCACGAGCTATCGCGTCACCAATAACGCCGTGCCCGGAATAATATCCAACGGTCTGACCGATTGGCTTTACGAGGGTAAGTCTATATAATATATTGGATTGTGTTGTATATTGTAATACAATTCTTCGCCCTTCGATCTCTCCTTCTCTCTCAGTGGGGGAGATTACCGCACGATGTGTGGAGATTTACTATTATAGAGTCAATTTTTCCTGTTTATTTTATTTATTTTCTTTTTTTTTTTTTCGTCACAAGCATCTCATTTTATATTACACAGGCTTTCCAACATTTATTATGTATACGGATAAAGTTGGCAGCTCCAATTTGTGCAGGTTTTGAAAAGGCTCTTCGACACGGCGCACACACACACGTAACCGGCGATTATCTTCCGAGAAAAATCATTCGCCAGAACGTAGATTATCTCTGTAGATAGATCCTTTCCTCGGTGCACCTTCATCGAAGTTCGGTTGTTATATTTTTTTCACCTTTTATCGCTGTTTTATCGTTTGACGTTTACGAATGAATCGCGAATTCGTTTCCTCTTCGTCTTCGACATCACTAACGCCGAGTAACGAATTCGCAGAGGAGATCCTGCACAGCAGCGAGGCAATATGGATGTCGAAGGACTCGCAGGTGCTGCTCTACGCCAGCTTCAACGACTCGCTGGTCAAGGAGCAGCACAACACCTGGTACGGCGACGGCGGCCACTTGGTCTATCCGGAGATCCGATCGTTGCGTTATCCCAAGCCGGAAACGCCGAATCCGACGGTCTCGCTGTTCGTCGCCGATCTGGCCGATCCCAACAACATCAATGTCAAGTCCGTGAAGCCACCGCCAATCATCGAAGCAACGTGAGTGCGTCTCCTCGATCTTCTCCCAAATCCTTGGCAAATATAACGATTTTTTTAATTTGTAGGGATCATTACCTGACCGGCGCCACGTGGATATCGCCGAACGAGATCTGCATCACGTGGATGAATCGGCTGCAA
Organism: Trichogramma evanescens; assembly: GCA_902732785.1. Classification (NCBI taxonomy): domain Eukaryota; kingdom Metazoa; phylum Arthropoda; class Insecta; order Hymenoptera; family Trichogrammatidae; genus Trichogramma; species Trichogramma evanescens. The sequence continues at coordinate 62,275 of CACVKI010145831.1, forward strand.
AATCTCTCTGTGATATCCATCTGCAAGAATCCGCTGTGGAAGTGCCAGGAGGTGCAGCAGATACAGGGCGACGAGCAAGGCGCCTGGCTGGACAGCCCCAGCGAGCCGCCCATCTTCACCCTCAACGGCTCGCACTACATCACCATAGCGCCCGTGAAGCAGGGCGCCCACGGCAACTTCCGGCACATAGTGATCGTCGACGTGACCAAGAAGCAGGTCTTTCCGCTCACGCACGGCCAGCTCGAGGTCACCAAGATCCTCGGCTGGGATTACGCTAACAATACCATGTGAGTGTAGATTGTTTTTTTTTACAATTTATACCGATTTTTCTATAACTCGTTTTTTGTTGCTGCTCAGTTACTTCATGGGAACTCCGGCGCTTCATCCCTCCCAGCGTCATCTCTATCGTATCAGTTCTGTGATACGGTCTAACAATAATAATAACAATCAAGACGATACTATAACGTGTATTAGTTGCAGTACGTTGATCAATGCCAAAAGCCACTATCCATTTGTAGATTATGTGCCTTCAAAAATATCGGGACTAATCATTCCCGATGATAATAAGCTCGCTAACGAGTACAGTAGAGAACCTAATAAGAATCGCAACCCCGACGTGGACAGGACGACGACCAACGCGACGAACACGACTAAGAGCAGCGGAAGCAGCAAGAAAGATAATGTCAAACATAATCAGCTACGTAAGTTTTTTTACAGCTATTTTATGGAGTCGAGCTTCAAAGCTCCGATTCTTTTTGATTATTTATTGTTCATTTTCAAAATGAAAATATTTTTAAATATATGTATCTACGATCAATAGAATTACATCAGACGACACACGATAAATGAAGGCTACAATCGAAAAAAAAAAACAAAATAAATCAGGAAATTCCTAATATTTGAGTTTCGGGGTGTTACACAAACACACACACGATCTCGCTGCTATAGCCCAGAATGGTAACGAGTTTGTACAACATTTATTTCAATTAACACTGCAAATGTAACGAGGCAAAACTTTCTTTCATTTTTTTTTAATTGCTCGGCCGAACTGCAAAACACTAACTATGAGCACACTCGCAGAATGGGCACGACCAATCGTTGAATTTTTTTTTCATCAGCGTTAAAATAGGGCCAAGTGGTTGCACTATAGTGTAATGTATCATAGAAAACGGTCGATTATTCGAGCAAACATAAGCACCTTAAAAGAGTATATTAATTCAAAACAATCGTTAATTTTAAAAACTCAGAAAACGAAGAAATTAGTCCAGAGCTTTTCACAGTTTCCATCGTAACGTAAACTCCAAAAACGCTTCAACGCCATAAATCCCATAGAAATGATCTTTCTCACACAAACACATGCACATGATAAATAACGTAATTGCATACATCAATAGTAAAGATTCCAACTGACGAGACTTCGTAGCGATGTTAAAACCTCTCATAACACAATGAGAAGACGTCTATATAATAGGTAACAGCATTAGAATCCTAACATGATAACTAACCGATAACGTCATACTTAGAAATTCATTACGATATTAGCTGATAGCTGCTATTTAGGCAAATGCTCCATAAGCATATAAAAATCGTAACAGTTTTAGAGCGTCGAAAGTCGTAGATATAAATAATTTACCGAAATCAACGCATCAGCATGTCGAAACGAATGATTTCCTGATTAAAACTGACACGCTCTTCTTCTTTTTCAATTACATACAGGAGCTGTACGAACGTGCCAATACTATAACACTATTTTTTCACCAAATCTACATTACTTCGTATTGGAATGTCTGGGTCCAGGTGTCCCGTTGGTAGCACTCTATAGGACAGAATTACCGAAGCCTCGTTTTCTGTTGATGTTAGAAAGTAATTCTGAACTGGAGGTAAGATTTCTTACTTTGTATCTAATTTCTATGCATTTATTGCGAACAACAATTGGAATGAAAAAATTTTATTTGCGACACACAGGAAAAAATGTCAAATCTAGCTCTTCCTCAAATCAAGAAATTCCCCGTTCAAATAAGTGGCGGCTACTCGGCGCAAGTTAAATTGTACTTACCACCGACTCTGCGAGACGAGGAGATCACGCGCTATCCACTCGTAGTACAAGCGTAAGCAATCTCTTAACTTTTTATCATCGCTCTGTACATCGATCTAATTTTTCTCTCCTTCTTACAACCGCAGTTACGGTGCACCCGGATCGCAATTAGTGACTGATATTTTTAAGCTCGATTACAATTCTTACCTGTCCGGCAAGATGAACATGATCGTGGCGCAGATCGACGCCCGGGGCAGCGGCGGCCAGGGCTGTCGCATGACCCAGGAGGTCTATCATCGGGCGGGCAGCGTCGAGGTCGCGGACCAGCTCGAGGTCACCGAGTACCTGCGCGACTCGCTGCACTTCGTCGACAAGCGTCGGGTCGCGATCTGGGGCTGGAGCTACGGCGGCTTCGTGGCGGCCCATGCTCTGTTCAGGCCCGATCAGGACGTCTTCGCCTGCGGTATCAGCGTGGCGCCCATCGTCTCCTGGGATTTGCACGGTATGACATCGTAATAAAAGAAATGAAAAAAATAACAAGTACACGTTTTAAATTTCAAAATTTGACTACAGATTCGGCTTACGCGGAAAAGTACATGGGTTATCCGAACGTATCGTCGAATTATCAGGGTTATCTCGAGGCCGATCTAACGAGAAAAGTCAAGGATTTAAAGGGTAAAAAGTTTTTCCTCATTCACGGCACAGCAGATAGCAACGTACAATTTCAGCAATCATTAGTTCTCTCTCGTCACTTGACCGACAGTGGCATTTTGTTTAGGCAGCAGGTAAGATCCACGTGTATATTTTTATTATCATCGTGAGTCAGTGATTCTCCAATTTCCACATTTTTTTTCTCGCAGATATATCCAGACATAGATCACAGTCTTTCCGGCGTCAAGGAGCACCTGTACCTGTCGATGATACAGTTCTTAGAGGATTGCTTCGTCAAGCTGACGCGCGTAGAACCCAAAGCTGGCTTAAGTAGTGGCGGTTACGAAACTTGAAGATTTTCAAATTATTACGATAATTAAGATTACTAGACATTTTAACTAAAAAAAAAGAAGTAAAAAAAAGGACAATTACGCGTCGAGTCTCGTTTTTTCTTTGTCTCGTAAAATTAATTCAATTTTTCGATTCAATTAAGAAAAATTTTAAACAAAACAACCGACCATTAATTGATCGACATTATCACAGACACCTAAACACACTTACATACTATTTGCGGGCGCAAATAATTCATTTCTAAAAGCAATATATATAGTATATTATATATTATAAAATAAAACACATCAATATTATTATATATAATGCCAAATATTTCAGAAAATATTGATCAGATTATAAATCTCTATTTTTTGCGGCGCGGACGATTAGTTGAAAGAAAAATAAGTCGCAGATAAACGTCCCGAGCAAAATAACGTAGACTTCTATTAAAAAAAAAACTATAGTTCGTTATTAGTCCTGTTGTTATATTTATCTTTAAATTTAAACAAATATTGTACATGTCATCTCTTACATACAATTATATCGCGTAAAACGTAAAAACTGAGGATAACAATTAAGATTTACAGTTATGTTTCTTCTTGTAACTATCAACAATAAACAATGCGTAAATCTGAAAATTGCACGAGGCGCTGTAATTTTTATCAGATATTCTCCTCCTCGTCCTCGTGATCTTCTTCCTCTTCAGGTTTCGTCGCTTTGGTCATCACGCCAAACTTGACGATGATTTTGACCTCTTCCTGCAGCTTTTTCTTAGCGCTTATCTATTATGCAAGCGAATAAAAAGTATATTATTTATGAGTAAAAAGTAGTTAGATGAGCTTTGCAAAACTCAATTGCTAGTATGCAACGTACATTTGGATCGGTTCGTTCGAAAAATATGGCGAACAAAAATTCGAAGATCGTGCCGAAGAAGGACATGACGGTGCCGACGATGAGGACAAGAAATACACCACCGACGTTGGCCAGACCCAACTCCTCGGCTTGACCGCTGCCTCCATCTTGCTGTAAGATAAAAGCCATAGGTAAAAATCAAAAGTTTTAAAGTTTAAAAAAAGAATATTTGTCCTTACCGAGCATCTGCCTCCGCCGCCCTTTTCCTTCCACCATTTGTTCTTCAACGAGGTAAGTACGCCCATCTCTTGCAACTTCAAGACTGCTCTACTCAGCTCGTTTCTGTACGAAGCGTCTGGATCGACAAACAATTTTCATTCGATCATTCATCGCGTTCAAAAAAACTTTCCACGCACATAGAAACCCTGCAAAATTTACTTTTTTTCATCGCTATGCCGTAACCCTTCTGGTCCAGCAAGCCACCGATCTGCGTGAGATTGCACTCGCGCTCCGAGATGTACTCGATCGACGACGACTCCATCAGGAAAGCGTAATTGTCGCTCATGACCTTGAACTTGCCCTCGTCGTTGCTGGACGTCAGCACGCTCGGATTGTTCACCATGTACTCGTACATCTTGGCGTAGGTCGACGAGTTCGAGTCCTTGAAGAATCCCACGGTCGAGCCGCCCTTTTTCGCGCCGTACTTGATCACGTCCTGATTGGCCAGGTCGTCGGCGTTCTTGATCGGCCGCTCGACCGTCTCGACGGTCAGAAAAGCGGCCAAGTTGGCGGTGTAGGACGAGACCATGATCAGGCAGAAGAAGTACCAGCAGCCGGCCAGCATCCTCGTGGAGTTTCCACTTGAAAAAAAAAAAAAAATGGAAAGCGAGTTGAACGTTGATTCGAATAAAGATGATTCTATCAATGAGGTCTTACATGGGAGCAATCTCGGAACCCTGCTGCATAATAGCTCCAAGGGTGAACCAGAGGGAGTTCTTAATCGTGAACTGATTCTCGAGGGACTCGGGATTCTCGATGCAGGGATTGTTGTTGTTCCACTCGTCGGGGCACATGCGGCCGATCGTGAAGAACAGGGCTGACATGACGACGTAGACGCCGATCAGGTAGAGCCAGACCTTGGCCGAGAAGGGCAACAGAAACGACATGAGGCTCGGTGGAGCTGCTTTGGGCTTCTGGTACAGTATGCTGATACCTGCGCGTAAAAAAAAGGAGTTGAGTGCGAACAGCGGCGAGGTGTGGAGCACGCCAATCTCAACATGACTTGCGGGGCGGCAGATTTTGGAGAGATTATCAACATTTGTGCGTGAACTTGAAATTGTTTGTCATAATTTTTTTTAAAAGTACTTCGTTTTTGAAGATTTAAAGATTTCTTAATAGAATCGTCGCCATGTTAGAAATTTAAATTGTTTCAAATGTTATCAGAACAATGAATAAACAGATAAATCGGTAACTAAATTGTAAACATTATGATCGTAAACATAGATGATTTTGACACATTTCTCGATACACTGATCATGTTTACATTAAAAGCAAATGAGTTTGAATTTTATCTTCACCGATGAAGCAAGCCCTAATACTAAAAGATAAATTTTACTTATTTATTTTCTGTGGCACTAAGTTAAAGGATCCATAGTTCAATTTAGGCACAAAAATGGATAAAAGCGAGAAAAAATTCGAAGAAGTTACCTCGAAAGATAATTTGGATGAACATGACCTTGTTGATTCAGACGACAAAAAATGTAATAGTGATATTTGTCAGGAGACATTTACACTAGATTCAAGTATGATAACACACCGAGATACAATTCACAATCAACAAAAAAATTACGAATGCAACAAGTGCAAAAAAAAATTTGAATTCCGAAGTCATTTAAGTAGACATCAAATATCAGAACACAAAAGTCACAAAGATTTCATATGCGACAAGTGCGAGAGGAAATTTGAAAACAAATCAACTTTACTCAAACACAAAAAAATATTCCACGAACTTTTCAAAAATTACTTGTGTGAAATTTGCGCGAAGAAATTTGACAATAAACATAGTTTGGTTTTGCACATAAAAAGAGTACATAGTGGCGAGAAGAACGTTAGAAAAAAAACGGTCCATGAAGGTAAGAGAGATTACGCATGCGAAAAATGCGAGAGAAAATTTGGGGATCGAAGCAATTTGATCAGACATAAAAAAACAGTACACGAAGGTTGCAAAACAGTCGCATGCGATAAGTGCGAAAAAAAATTTGGACGAAAAACAGATTTGCTCACCCACCAAAAGACAGTACACGAAGGTCGCAGAGATTATGAATGCGACAAGTGCGAGAAGAAATTTGGACATAAACATCATTTGCTCGAGCACCAAAAAGTAATCCACGATGGTCGCAAAGATTACGTATGCGACCAGTGCGAGAAGAAATTTACACGAAAAAAGAGTTTGCTCATACACCGAAGGACAGTCCATGACGGTCTCAAAGATTATGCATGCGACAAGTGCGAGAAGAAGTTTGGACGAAAGGAGCATTTGTTTAAGCATCAAATAACAGTCCACGAAGATCGAAGAGATTATACATGCGACAAGTGCGAGAAAAAATTTGGGGATCAAGGCACTTTGACTAGACACAAAAAAACAGTTCACGAAAATGGCAATGATTTCACATGTGACAAATGTGAGAAAGTATTTGGACAAAAATCACATTTGTTTAACCATCAAAAAACAGTACATGAAGGTCGCAAAGATTATGCATGCGACAAGTGCGAGAAGAAATATGGATACAAAAAAATTTTGCTTTTACACCAAAAGACAGTCCACGACGGTCGCAAAGATTACGCATGCGACAATTGCGAAATGAAATTTGGGGAACGAGGTCCTTTAATGCAACATCAAAAAGCAGTCCATGAAGGTCGTAAAGATTTTACATGTGACAAATGCGAGAAGAAATTTGGAGATCGAAGAAATTGTTTAAGACACCAAAAAACCGTACACGAAGGTCAGAAAAATTACGCATGCCAACAGTGCGAGAAGAAGTTTGGACACAAATATTATTTGCGTTTACATAAAAAGATAGTTCACGATGGTCGCAAAGATTACGCATGTGACAAATGTGAAAGGAAATGTGGAACTAAAACAGATTTGTTGAAGCACCAAAGGAGAATTCATGAGGGTCGTAAGGATTTTGTATGCGACAAGTGCGAGGAAAAATTTGGGAAACAAGGCTCTTTGACTAGACACAAAAAAACAGTCCACCAAAGTGGCAAAAATTTCGCATGCGATAAGTGCGACCAGAAATTTGGACGAAAATCAGATTTGTTCATCCACCAAAAAATAGTACATGAAGGTCGCAGAGATTATGCATGCGACAATTGCAAAACAAAGTTTGGACGAAAATCGGATTTGTTAAAACATCAAACGATAGTACACGAAGGTCGAAAAGATTACGCATGTAACAAGTGTGAGAAGAAATTTGGACATAAATCAAATTTTCTAGTCCACTTGAAGGTAATACACGAAGGTCGCAAAGATTTTGCATGCGAAAAATGCGAGAGGAAATTCGGACAAAAATCGAAGTTGATTAGACATAAAAAAACATTCCATGAGGGTTGTTAAGATAATGCATGCAATAAACGCGAGAAAAAAATTGGACGAAAATCGGCTTTATCTTAGCACCAAAAATACCACCATGACACAAGAAAAAAAGATAATTGACAATTGTAAATATGTATAGTTACTCATACATATGTTTTTCTAAAATTTCAATAAACGTTGTGCCCCATATCAGCTATCATTACATCCTTGTTCACTTTCGTTGTGATGTTTTATTGTTCAACCAAATTTCGCGTACTACTTACTAATAATTACCGTCTGTTCATTTTGTGATAAACAGCTAGATTTTTGATAAACATTACCTAATGATATGCAAGCCTGAATTAATCAAACATGCATTACTAACTTACTTTAAATCAAAATATTTTCTAAATTTCTCCAAAATTAGTAAAAGCTTTGATAATCGTTTTCAAATTGTGTGAGCGACAAATGAAGAGGGGGATTGGGGAAGCCCAAAATGATAAATTACCCAAATTCATGAACGGCATGGTAAAATCGACGGCCGTCTCCCTCTCGGCCGTGATCGTCAGATCGGTAATGGCCAAATCCGCTTCCTGCAAAGAAAAGAAGTTAAAACGAAATGTAGGTACTTTAAAGTTTTACACGCAGAAAAATAATGATCCTCTCACGTCGTCCATGATCTTTCTCAACATTCCGTTCCACTCGCCTGTGGCGGGATTGAGCGAGCCGTAAACGTTGTCCGTCTGAACGAAGAAAGTGTAATTGAAGCCCAGCATCTTGCTGATCTCGTGGATGATGTCGACGCCGAAGCCCTCGTACTGATCGTTGCCCGACATCTTGGACACCGTCTCGCGCAGCATCCCGTATGGTGGCGACTTTTTTGATACGAGAGAAAAATTACGAATGAAATTCGATCGTCTCAGCATCTAAGAATTATCGATGAGATAAAAAATTACCATGGAGATGAGTACTCGGAAGGTCTTGTTCTGCAACGACGACACCTCGGCGTCGGGATTTCCCGTGTTCAATTGAATCCACTCGATTTTTCTCGACGAGTTCCAATTTCCAACTTTGGCCAAGCCCGACCGCGTAAGCGTCAGTATCTCCACTTCGAAATTGTTTCTGATGCCGATGCCGTCGTACTGAATGAGACCGGTCAATCCCGTCGTTTGAACCTACAGAACCCATTATGTTCGTACGTCATGGAACAAACTCGCATCAACATCTTCTCTCGAGATAAACTTACGGATTTCATGAAATTGCTCAAACTAATGCCGTACTCCCAGTTGTTGCTCATGTTACAAGAAATGGATTTTTGCAGACCGGAAGTGCTGTACTTGAGCCGACGGAAGCCATTGGCGAACGAGAGAACGGCGTCGTTGATCAGATACTCCGTGGTTGTGTAGTTCTCGAGTGGGGCGAGATCGACTTGGTAAGTTCCACTCAGCCGATCGACGTTGATCAGTCTGATGCCGGTCACGTTGACGCCGGAAAAGTAGTACTCGCTCAGATCCTCGGATTGGAAGTCCTGTGATTTAGTAAAAAAAACAGTGAGTATCGTTGCTTGGCTCCAATTCCGTTGAGAAAAAACCTACCAACGACGTGATAATAAAATTATAATGATCAGCCAGAATGCCAACTTCCAGCGACTGGTGCAAGATACTCTTCAACGCCTCAGGCTTACAAATGATCAGGAAATTTTTCTCCCCAGACTCCTTGATCTTCCTCAGGATTCCTCGATTGTCCTGAGTCGTCGAGAGCAGGCGAAACGTCACCAAGGGCTCGTCCTTCTCCCAGAGCTGATTGAACTTGAAGTTGGCCAAGCTCTCGGTGCTGTCGTACAGTATCGTGTAGGTCTTCCATTCCATCGAGTCGATCAGCTCGTTGAAGAACTACCCCGAAAGAAGCGAAGAAAAGTTTTTATTAGGTGACTAGTGCGAAAAGTATCGCATCCCCCTTTGAAAGACCATTTCATCGTATTTCCGCTTCGTTTCATTCGGAGCATTATATTATAGGCTGCATTATGTAGGCTCACCTATATGAGGTCGTGGAATATATCACGATTATTATTTATACGTGTATATAGCACGTGCGTAATTCACGAGTCTCTCAGCTCGGTCACGTTGCGTAGCACACGCAATTCGTCGATACTCTCCCCCTCTCCCTCCCTCTCTCTCTCTCTCTCTCTC
>CACVKI010145831.1:71961-124799 GCA_902732785.1 Trichogramma evanescens
CTCTCTCTCTCTCTCTCTCTCTCTCTCTCTCTCTCTCTCTCTCTCTCTCTCTCTCTCTCTCTCTCTCTCTCTCTCTCTCTCTCTCTGTCTCTCCGATTTTAATGCGTATGTATGTAGGCAACGACCTGTACCTACCTACCTACCTACACACACACAGACGTTTTTTTATATAATATGCCAATGTCTATGTGTAGGTGTGTAGGTGTGTTTGAGTATATCTGACACCTGCACCCTCGCAGAGCTCACTTTCACCTGGCCTCTTCCCCTCCAAAATCCTTGCGTTTCTATATACGTTTCTATATATCTATCTCTCTCTATCTTTTTTTGCTTATAATACACTCGGATAAATGGGAGTTGAAGTTCCATGGGAAACGCAATCGGAGATCTTTTTTTTCTTCTCCCGCGCTGAGCTGCTGCTCTATTATCTCTTTGTTTGTGCGCGCCTTGCGTATACACGCACACACATATGACCCACATTAAACGCGCAATCGAAAGTTCAATCGTTAATTTATACATGCAGAAGCTCAGCGTCGATCCGCATCCTCGCAACTCTCGGCTTTTGCGCGCGCGGCAGCTTACACGTATCAATATTGCACACATTTGAAAAACTAATAATAGTTGCGCCTCTGCGATTTACCTGTCCAAGGACGCCGAGGTCCGGATAAAGGTTCAAGGCGTTGCTGTAATCGCGAAGCGTGTCCGAGTTCACGGATACGTAGGGTATTTCCATCGAGTCGCATATGTTCTGCACGTAAAATGCGTTCACTTCTTTGAGATTGCCGACGATTGTCACGGCGCCGCCTTCCAGTGCGCTGCAGACTGCAATAAAATAAAAAAAAAAATTTGAAAGAAAGCACGCCGTTTTTTTTACTCCAATTTATTTCGCTTTTTTTGGTGGAGGGAGAGACAGCGATTATGCAAAACGATATTTACGCAACGATCGTAAAAAAAAGATGTATATAGGTATTGTGCGACTGGATTCGAATTTTGATGAAAATATTTACGTCACTCACCCGTCGATAAAATATCCAAAACGTTGTCGGATACTTGATAGGACTTGAGGGCCCAATTGAGCCGCTCCAATGGATTTTCCATTTCGGGGTCCGATGAACCTGGTGCAGTGACATTTTTTACGGAATTTTCCTTCTCCGAGACGTATCCTGAATTTTTTTTAGAAATTCGATGAAATAAAGCAAAGTAGAAAAATTGAGTATCGTCGCGATGCGCTTGTCGGATTTTTTATTTAAGAAAAATAATAATAATAATAATACATACCAACAATTATCCTTCTACATTGAACTAAACACAAACAATGAAATATTAAAATAAAAAGTAATATAATTCTTCTGCACATGTTGTTACATTCATCTGTGAATAAATACACCACAATGAAAAATATTTAAATTATTAGAAATTTAAGACGACGATATTTCGTAAAAAATAAATAATGCACTCACGAATTGTAAAATGTATAATTTAATTACTAACGAGTCATAACCTGAAACTAAATATGGAAATCTAATTATTTTATTGTACAATTCAAAATAAATGGTGAGTTATTATTACCATTTTGTTTATTTAACTCAATTCCCCGTGATCCGAAAGCTCCATCGCAACTTTAAAAAAAATAAACTCGAAAATACAAACGTCATTTTGGACGTAATAATTCAGCACAGAACTTTGTTTTCTTACATTTTTAATATGTATCTTAAATGTTTAAAAATTGAGTCGTTTAATTAATATATTTTCATGATATCTTTACACAATTTTGCAATGGATTTGCAATGCACAAACTCATAATCTCTCTCGAGAGTGGAATGATCTAAGTATGTAAATATAGATCCATCTTACTTGATAAAAATAGCTAAGCCTATTAGTACGGAGTAAGTTCTTTATTTACTTATTCAATTCATATATTTGAAAAGTTCCCTCAATCCGTTTTTTACTGTATAAGGTTCATAAACCAAATATTGTGGAAATACGCGGTTTTTTTTTTTAAATACCGTTTCAAGATTGTTTCGACTGAAAATTATCCTATTAATTTGATGCTATTTATAAATTTATTTTTCTTGAGAAGGATGTTCTATTTGATATATGATGACTCAACAATCAAAGTTTCATAATATTATTAAATGACAATCGATTATACGGGAATTGTAAAAAAAATCATTACCATAAGTCGCTCTACTGGTTAAAAAAAATTATTATTAAAGGTCTCTAGTATTCATTGAAATTCATATTTTTTCAAGGGAAATTACTTCAATTTTTAAGATGAAAATTTCATAATTGTAGAAGTTTCTATTTATAAATATGTATTTTCTTTATTTATACCTGTTTTTTTATTAATCGAAATTGTTGGATACTTAAAAATTGAAGCATAAACATTTTTTTATCGATATATCGCAATTAATAGTGGTAAGTACTTTTTGATAAATAAAAATAATTACGTTCGGTTTCCAGTTCATTCTTTTATTAAAATTTAAATATAAATGAAGCATATAAGTATCATGTCATAGTGCTACGTCATTAGTGTTTAATTATGCAGTACAATATAAAAGCTTATACTTATATTCGTAGTTGTAAATCTATTGTGATGATACGTTTAATGGTAAATTACCATAGAACATCATTACTGTATATTTAGTTCAATTTGGATATTGTATTGTCCACTTATTAAACGTGCTACCGTGTCGCGTCCGCTTCCCGATGGCCTCTCGTTCCTGGTCTGCTACGCCCACCGCTGAAAATCAAAATTATCATTAGAATATTGAATCGATTTTATGTGTTATTACTTTAAAACACTGTAAAAAAAAATTACTAACCTAGAGCGATGTTCTTGGTCATTCTTGGCTACTTGAGTCATTGGATTGTTAACCGAGTGGGAAAATACAACACCTGGTGCCTGTCCACTTACTGTTAAAGCAGATTGTTTTGTACCTCCGAATTTCAGCATATTCCAGTCAAAAACATAATCATATGTAAATCCTTGGCTATGGAATAATGTTCTGAATGCATATCTGAGATGAGAATAATCTGGCTTATCCTCAAAGCGTAATTCCTTACAGTATTTTAAATAGTGTGCAAATTCGGCTGAAAATGATTCAGTAATATTAAAAATTTGTAGTAAATCTCAATATAAAAATACAAGGAAGTCATGTCTTACCTGGATATCCTTTACATAGATCTTCAATAGGAGTGGACATTTTCTTTTCTGATATACGTTCATACTTTTGTCTTTTAGTCGCGGCTTTTAGACCTTGCCAGGGCAAACTTCCACGGTTGAAGTACATTAGAACGTATCCTAATGATTCAAGATCGTCTCGGCGAGACTGTTCAACTCCTAAATGAGTATTTACACTAGCGTATCTGTAATTCATTCAAAGATAATTATGAGATTTGGCAAACAATGAATCGATTATTTTTATCTGCATAAATTATTATTACCTTGCTGTTCCCGTTAAATTTTTATTTTCTCGATATGGAATATGTTTGGCAGTTCGGTGATCGCGGTATTTTTTGGCCAGACCGAAATCAATTATATATACTAAATTACCCTTTTTCCCAAGTCCCATGAGAAAGTTATCTGGCTTGATATCTCGGTGGATAAAATTGCGGCTATGTATGTAATCAATTCGGCTTATCTGCGAAAAATTTTTTAAGGATATTTTTAAATTTTGTCAGTAAACAAATTTAACAAATTATTAATAAATTTCAGTCAAAACATGAAAAAATAATTTAAAATGAAGTTGCACATGAAGATATAAACTATGTAAGAAGTTATAGATACATTGAGTAACTGCTTGATAGATTTCCTTTGTTATAATTATAACATGTATCAGAATTTTTTAAATATTTTATAAGTAAACATTCAATTTAAACATTTAACACAAAACAAAAAATGAGTTATTTGTTATGCATAAAGTAAAAGTTATCAAAGATATTCTGGCTGAACTAAATGTGCATAACTAATAGTGGATTCCTGATAAGATTATCACTATTGGAATATATAATTATTAATTAAAATGTATAAATAATAATTTAGTTTTGTAATAGGTCCTAATCTTATAATAATGATGATAAGTTGTTAAGAATATCAAAGTTGTTGAAAATAAATAAGTAAATTATCAAGCACTGGGATAAGATACATGGATTATCTCAAACATTAACAATATTAAATTGTTTTTTCATGCAAATACTAATAAAATTTTTTTGGAATATTTAAAATCCAATAAACATTAGTTTCAATGAATAAAATTATAAAAATATAAAATTATATATTGAGATAAAGGTTGTACTCACTAATTGGTCTGCAAGTAACAGAACTGTTTTAAGGGAAAAACGTCTTGAACAAAAGTTAAAGAGATCTTCTAATGATGGACCCAGTAATTCCATGACCATGACATTGTAGTCACCTTCAGAACCACACCATTTTATGGATGGTATTCCAACTATAAAATAAATATAAAGTATGAGAAATCATTCTTGCATTGTTGCTATCTATCATAACTATATCAGACATTTTTGTAGTGATGGTCAAATGTCAATTTTTAAATAGTGAGCGGTGCATCTGTGGATCTGTTTCAAAGTGTTTTTTATTTTACAAAGAAATTTAAATAATTTATATGAGATGAATTTTTAAAAGGAATTAATCCAATTATCAATTCTATTAGATAAAGAAAGTTATATCTGCAAAGAAAATATAGATTGGAACTGTGAAAACTTGACAGAACGTAATAAACTCACGAATTGTTCTACTCGCAATCCTCTTACGATGCAAGCACCTTTGAAAGTTTAAATCGTAGCTCAAGAAGCTGATCAGCAAATTCTTTGAGATCCATACAAAGTTAAAGGGAAATGACTGATACAGTTGTAACTACGTACGTTCATACTCACCACCCCCATGCATCATTCTGTAAAATTTTGATTCTAGATGAAGCTGAGGATGCCTTGTCTTTATACATTCTAGTTTTATTGCAACTTCTTCTCCGGACGAAATATTGGTTCCTGTAACACATAATCAATAAATGTGAATCAACAACTCGAAGGGGCAAGTGTGTGACTTGCCACAAAACACAAAGAATAACCCTTTCTTCTCCATACCTAAGTATATGTCTCCAAAGGATCCGCTGCCAATCTTGCGACCGAGCCTGTACTTGTTTCCAACGCGCAGTTCCATTGTGTCTTACGGGATTTTGGAAGAGAGAAAATTAGGTAAATATAGTAGTTTCGTGATCCGCCTGAATCCAACTTAAATAGTCCTTAATCACCGCGAACTTATTTAGAGAAAGGTGCCCAGTCAGGCCAATGTACACAGCAAAACTCGGCACACAGGCAAGTGTTGTATAGAGGAGATATACGTCTAAAAAGCACTACGTGTATATAGATGCAGCGAATTTAAGTCAGGCTACAATACAAAAACATTCTTTGCAATGATTTCTCGGTAACTGTTTTCTCGCGAGACCTGTGCGATTGGGCAGCAGAAAGCATCTCTCCCTCAGATACTCCGATTATACACTAGCCTCAAGTTCCTCTAATATCTTCGAGAGCCCCACGAAACGGAAAAAAAACAACACGACTCCGAATTTCGATTTAAATAGACGACGCTCTGTGCTCTCGCGGACAATAATTACAATTAAATACACCAAATCGACTCCGGGGCTCTCTCGCGCCTATGTGTCGCTGGAGAGAGAGACATATATAAATATAATCTTTTCTACATACAAGATATGCGTAACAAGTTCGTGCGTGCACTATAGTATATTACGAGGCGAACGAGAGAGCGCCAGCCAGCAGGCAGGCAGGCAAGGCAGCACAGCACTCCACTATATATTCGAGAATTACAGACACTAGCACTACTTTAGCTGCTGGCCAGAGTGAGAGAGCGAGACTGCCACAGTCACAGCGACGGCAACAGCAGCAGCACAGACATGATGTGTAGTAGCCTCAGACACAGACACGAGCAGAGACGAAGGATTTTAAGGCCAGCGCTCAGAGTGCTGAGCTGTTAGAAAGGGAATAGAGAGAAAGAGAGGCTATACACAATGAGCCGTGGCGCGCAGCATGTGTATTGCTTTGCTTTGCTGCTGCTGCTGCTTCGCCGTCTCATATGGCGTGACGTAGTGGTGCGGCGAGCAGTCGGATCGACGTGGAACGTCAGAAATTTTTTTTTTTCCTCGTATTTTTTTTCTATCTTTTCGAAAGAAAATCGATGTCGAGAGCACGAGGTGGCGAGATGTAATGTAAAGCCACATATGAAATATAGCCTCTAAGCAAAACTATTGGATGTATAATACGCCATTTTGTGATGCTAAGCGCCAAAGCGGGGCGCTATTCGTCGCTTCGTGCGAAACGCGAACTCGGAGGCTGCGTTTGAAAGATCTGCTCTGCGCTCGTCGATGAGTTTATTGAAATTTCGGCGCGAATTGGTTGGCAAAATATACAAATGTTTGTTTACAAATAAAATTTGATCAACGGTTTTTGAAAAGAATACTGAGAACCTAAACGAATTATAATTGAAAGCAACAGGCATTTCAGCTTTTATTTAACAATTTTTAATATCATTCAAAAGGGGTAAGAAAATTTAGTAATAAACATAACTACAAATTTATTTTGGAAAAAGAAAGAAAATAACGTTACTTGCATTCGATGAGATAAAATTTCGACTCCGTTTTTACTTACGTACCGATTGAGCGCGAAACACGTTCCCTTTCAATTGCACGCTTGACGAACCAAGCAAAGGTGGACGTTGAAAAATCGCAAAAAAAGAAGGCCGCGCAGCAAGTTCTTGGAATACTGTCGATATCGCAACGATATCCCGCGAAATTCGACGAATCAACGATAAGCGATCGGGTTTAAAAAAAAAAATTCACGGAACGCACGAGACTGGACGCGCACCTTAATAAGGAACGTTATGGTGATATCATAATATGAGTTTTGCATTATGCGAATTTGAAAGCACCCGAACGTTTTTATAGGAGAGTATAGTTGTGTTCGTGAGCTGCCCCGCGCTATTAAGACTTTGGACCTGCCGTTTAGACATCCATTAGCGTCGTAGCCCTAGACCGAGCAACACATCGCAACATGGCGAATCTGATATATTTCTTAATATAGAATACAATTATAGATTGAAGAAAAAAATTATTTTGCTCCGTGTGATCTTAATACTTTACAGAAAATACCTTATACTTCACTTTTATTCTCTGGTAAATGAATAATAATTTTTTTCTAGCGTGAAAGTTCGAAATCAAGTTTTGCCACTCAACGGTTGAGAAAATATTTAAATGCGAATTAATGATTGGTCTTTAACACGGCGAGGTAACGGAATCGAGCACCTGATACGCAATATACACATTTGCGCAATAACACGTGACCGCAGAAGACGATTTTGAATGTCAAACGATAAATTTTACGTTTTCGTACAGAGAGCGTAGAGCGCAAATAATAAGGCAATGATACACTATGTGATTATTTATATTATTCTCATCGTTCATGATTTCCTACGATGCGTTTGAAATTTGTTTTGAAAATATTCTAGAAATTTTTTCTTTAAATTCTTCAATTACATTATTTCAAATTTCAACTTCATCAATTAACATCTTTAATAATTAATGCAATTCATAACTTCGTAATATTTCACGAAATCATCGTCTACTTCTTGTTAACGAAGTCCTCTCCCTTCTGGATGTTCTTCTTCAATTCTGGAATAGCGGCTTCCAAAAGTTTCGATTCGAATTCGCTCAATTTTCCAAGACCCAGATTCTTTTCTACGCCGTTTTTCTGTCGAATAAAAGCAGAAGTCAGTTAACACTTTTCAGTAAATTTTTTTGCTCTTAAAAAAATGTATCAGTCATTGAACTTACGCCCAGCAGAATTGGAGTAGAGAAGTATTTGGCTTCGGTGACATTGGACCTAACGTACGAGCACTCGACGACGTTCGACTCGCCGTTGAGGGCCTTAATTAGGGAGAATGCAAAGCGGGCTCCGGCGTAGGCCATAGACAGAGTGGCTGATCCGGTACCGGCTTTGGCTTTAACTACTTCCGTTCCGGCTTCTTGGATTCTTTCTGTGAGGGCTTTTAATTGATCTTGCGGGAACGACACAGATGGGCTCGCCTGGGACATCAACGGGATGATGGTGATACCGCTGTGTCCTCCGATAACTGGAATATTGACTTTTTGTGGGTCGAGTCCCTGCAAAAGAAGATAGGAGAAAAAATAAAGTAAAGAGAAAAGGAACGATCAAAGATCAGTATACACGCTGAGTAAAATCGTCTATATATAGATGGAAGCCGGAGCAAGTACGATAACATTTATTATTCGCAGTGTACATGGGCGCGCGCGCGCGCTCAACATTTGTTTGGTCATCATTTTTTATGCATCTCCCCCGATACGTATACGCACTGCGCGGCGAGCAGAGCGAGAGATGCTGCGTGTGCCAGCGACACGTGAGTCGAGTATACAGGGTGTGCCGAAAGTATGCAACCCCGCACACATTTTGTTACTGCAGCCCCGTGTGCACTGTGCACTGCAGCCGTCTCTCGTATCTGCAGCCGAGATTCATTAAGCGATTCTCTTCGGTCGATATTAACTTATAAGAGAAAAGGAAAAAATGATCGAAGAGAAAAAATAAAACTCACGCGAACCGGTTTAACGCGAGGAAATTATTATTATGAGCAAAAAACCGAAGAGGGCGTTAGATTCATAATAGCTACTCATTTTTGACGATTGATTGTTGCATTAAAATTAAACGAAAGTTACGTTTAATCGAATTTCTACTTAGCCAGCACATTTAAACTTTCATTCTTTTTTGGTATAATTAATCATATCAATTTTTTACATGATACTTTCAAATGTTAGTGAATGATTTCAAATAAATAACTAAGCATATTTTTTAATAATAATTTAGTAGATTGTTATATAAGAAGTTATTTTTATATGTACCTTAGCCTCTCCAACGAAAGCATTTGCTCGGACAACATCCAAAGTTGTCACTCCAAATATCCTGTTGGGGTCATAGACTCCAGCTTTGTGTAAAACTTCGCTGGCAATTGGCACTGTGCTATTGACTGGATTTGAGATGATTGCAATGAAGGCTTTTGGTGAAACTTCAGCAACAGCTTGGGCAAGATCTCTAACAATGGATGCATTTGTGTTGAACAAGTCATCACGGGTCATGCCTGGCTTTCTTGGTACACCAGCGGGAATGACAACAACCTAAAAATAAAGGTATAATTTTATTATTAAAAATTCAAGTAATGCTCCTAATTGAATGAATAACATAAACCTTTTTTTTTTTAAATCTAATTTAAGTTATCATTTAAACTTCAACTTTTATCATAAGATTATGAAACATCATTATTATTAACTTTATATAAGCCTAGGCTATTCAATGACTTTCAAGGTTTGAGTATAAAAAGAATACAAAATTCACAAATAATTTAGAAGATTCAAACTGATTTTTAAGAATGTTATTTTGTTAAAATTTAAAAAAATAATATCAACAAACCTGAACTCCCTTCAACGACTCATGAAGTTGGTCTGGTCCAGCGTATCCCTTAACTTTGGATCCAGTGTTAATATGTGAAAGATCAGCTGCTACTCCAGGAGTATTAACAATATCATACAGAGACAATTCGGTAACTAATGGAGACTCTTTGAGGAGCAGAGAGAGTGGCTGGCCAATGCCGCCACTGGCTCCCATAACAGCTACTTTAGCATTTTGCTGGAACAAAGATATAAATTAATTATTTATATGATCAGAGCGATATTTCTACATATCAAGTAAATTTCTAGTGTTCTTCTATTGAAAACAAAAGCACATACAATTTTAATGAGTGGAAACCCATTATTATGGCATAAGTTTGCAAACCGCTGGTCTCTAGGTTCTTGAATTATACAGAAAAATTGTTCAACAGTCAAATTAACTTCATTCTACCTGAAGATTAATTCATGAAAAGTGATTCTGTTCAAAGGTAGCATTAATCTGATCGAGGTCAGATTACATAACTAACCCAGCAGGATGCGAAATTTTGCAACAATTAGTTGATAATATTCCATCAACGATAGAACAGAGCAAAGCCATTCTTTCTCAATCATCAATCTCGTGGACGAGCATCCAAAAAGCATCGCTATCAATTTTTTATGTAACGAACCACGCGCTCGATTCGAGATTTTTCTCACACACGTACGAAAACTTCGTATCATATGTAATACACAAGTGCCTACCACTATGTGCTATATATCTATATTATTACCTGGGATGTGGTGGACAATTGCTTGGCCCCGGTCTGGGCGATGGTGAGGGTGGATTTGAACATACGTGGTAGCATGATGATTGATTATCGCGTGCGAATTTTCTGTACAATAAAATAAAAACCACAGAGCAGCAATTGTTGGCCCTCTTATTTCGAATGAGTCAAGTTTCGTCGTCGTCGTCGTCGTTGGATGTCGTGCAGAACAACTAAGCCAGCAGCAGAGAGCCTATGTATATCTATACACACATGAGCCGCGCGCACAGCTCGATCGGGACACACTCTGCGCAGCAGACGTTCCTATATATCCCCGCAATGGTAGTGGTAGTGGTAGTAGTGTGCCACGGGCGGGATCCATTCATACGTATACGCCGAGCGTGCAAAAGTGTGCGTGCGTGACGTGTGGTGCGTACTGCTGTACTAGCAGAGTAGGTAAGAGTTTGCCTAGTTCGGAAGCCAGTTGGCGCTTCTTGCCAATGTGGAAATCAAACGGCTATTGCCTACACAGCACGTGTTTGTTGATAATTATTAAAAGTACAACACGCGATCGTTTAAATAACGAATACTTGAGCTAAAAATTCTAGTATCAGGCCACTAATCAGTTGTCGATTTTTATCGCCTGATCTTCAAAAAATGTACTCGAAATCATTCGCGAATGTATAATCATCATCATGTGCTCTGCTCTCTCTCCGTATTCCACGTGAGAGTTTGAGACGTGGCTTTTGACACCACTACACGCGCGGTATGCCGGTGTGCGTATAATGCGTGTGTGTTTACCCACGTAATGAAACGTATGATCGAGAAATTTTTGCGATACACGCACAAATCATTTTTTTGGGCTCCGTACTCGAAGATTAATTGAATAAACAGTATTTATCATTCCTCGTGTCAATACATTGTCATCAATCGCTAAAATAAAAAAAGACGTAACAAAGAGTATAAAAAATTACACATCTCTCCCAGCTTGTTTCGCGTATCTCTTCCAGACTAGGGGGTACAATGACACGAACGAAAAAACATTTGTAAGAAAAAAACAGCTCGCAGTGCATCCTATATTTCTCATCGTCTAGCAATTATTATCAACGACGATACAATAGACATTTATTTATAATAAATTCTCAAACAACAGTACAAAAAAACACGTTAAAATATATCTTATTATTCATTATAAAATTATTTCCGTAAATCGTTTACAATCGAAAACTTAATATTAATACTCGATTCGCGTTTTATCGTATAGCTCAATACTTCTGCACGCCCGCTGGCAGCTGCACCTTGGCCAAGTCGACCGGATCCTTGGTCTGCACCAGCACGAACTTGTCCGCCAGATTGTCGACCGAACTGATCTTGCCCTCCGTCTTGACCACGGCCTGCACGACCTGGGCCAGATCCTCGGCCTTGCCGATCTTGTACAACGACACCTGGTCGGCCATCGGTATGGGCTTGGCTGCGTCCGCGCCGTTGACGTTCAGCAGGAAATTCAGCTTGGTGGCTTTGTCGCAGGTGCCCTTGACACTGAGATCTCCGGCTCTGATCTCCACGGCGTACTCGTGCTCGAGGCCCTGCTTGTCGCAGTCGGCCTCGCGCACCTTCAACTTCAGCTTCTCGCCCAGCTTGACGGAGTTGATCAGGTTGGGGGTCACGCCGACGCCGGCCACGGTGTCGGCGCGCGACTGCAGCACACCCTGGAGAAGAGCCGCCGCGCAGTTGCCGTCCTGGCTGCTGGGCTTGCCGTGGTAGTGGGTCACGGCGAAGTCGACCTCGCTGATGGTGGGCAGCATGCGGCCGAGGAGCTCGCCGAGTTTGACCGCGAGATCGAGACGGGGCGCCAGCTCGGGATCGCGAGCCGCCCTGATGCTCGGGGCGTTTACGACGCCGGTGAGGGGGTAGCGATTGGTGTGGCCACCGAGCACGAGCATCTGCTCGGCTATCTCGACGGCGACGCGCTCCTGGGCCTCGGCCGTGCTGGCGCCCAGATGGGGAGTGGCGACGACTCGCGAGTGCTTGACGAGCTCCAGCAGGTGGGCGCTCGTGATCGGCTCCTCGCTGAAGACGTCCAGAGCGGCTCCGCCGCAGTGGCCGGCTTTGAGGGAGTCGAGGAGGGCCTGCTCGTCGACGATACCGCCCCGGGCTACGTTGACCACGTAGACGCCCTTCTTGCAGCGCGCCAGGGTGTCCTTGTTGAGGAGATTCTTCGTCTCGGGCATGAGGGGCGTGTGAAAGGTGATCATGTCGGAGAGCTTCCAGATGTCGTCGATGTGGCCGAACTCCACGCCGAGTCTCTTGGCCTCGTCGCGGGTGAGGAAGGGATCGTAGGCGACGACCTTCATGCCGCAGGCGAGCATGCGCTGGGCGACCTCGCGACCGATGCGGCCGAAGCCCACCACGCCGAGGGTCTTGCCGTAGAGCTCGAAGCCCGAGTAGAGCTTGCGGTCCCAGCGGCCCTCCTTCATGGATTGGCCGGCGGGTACGATGTTGCGCGACAGGGCGTAGATCATGCCGCAGGTGAGCTCGCACGCGCTGATGCTGTTGCCGCCGGGAGTGCTACGCATTGAACGAGTCATCAATTAAAACGTCTCGTTATTTGAAGAGAAAAAAAATTGAATTTTTTTAGACTTACTTGAGGACGACGACGCCGTTATTGGTGGCTGCAGTCAAGTCGATGTTGTCGGTGCCTGTGCCGGCTCTACCGACCATCTTCAGATTCGGCACGGCCTCGATGATGTCGGCCGTGATCTTCGTCTCCGATCTGACGACGACGGCGTCGTGTTTCTGCGTAAACGCACGAAGAGAAAGAAAAAAAATTACGGTCAGTAATTTTTACAACAATAATTACATAGTCATATCGCGAAAAAAATCCTTACCTTGAGCTCGGCGATCAATTCGTCTTTTGGCAATCCGTACTTGGTCGTCACCTCGACTCCGTGCTCCTTGAATAGAGCCTCGCATCCTGGACCCACGCGATCACTGATAAATACACTTTTCACGTCGAGATTCATCTTGTCTGTCGTCTTGTTGTTTTTTTATTTTACTAAAAAAAACTAATAGCAACTTATTATTATAGATCGACTTGGAAAATCCACGCGATCGTTTTACACAATAAGCACACGCGCGTATAGTGTAACTTCTAGTCGCGGAATGATGAAATATGTAAATTAAATCGAGTTTATAAACACTGCTCCGCGGCCACGACGACGACGACGATTTGCCTTCGACTACGTATAACCGAGCAACGATGGGAATTATATCTTTGCTGGGGGTTATCTGCTGTTTAAATCGAGGCTTGCAAGTGTGTGCAGTGAAGATTTTTAACTAAACATTTGAGCTTTTTTTATTCAACAATTATTACTTCGTCAGATCTGAGCTGTCGGAAGCGCTGAATTATTTTTGAAAATAATTTTTACGTGAGAAAACGAAATAAGATAAATTTTCTATATGATACTATTAATTTTTGGAATAAAAGAGAATATACAACAATCGGTAACCACACGCGGCTATGGCTCGTTCACGCGTTTATCATAACAAGCTATTACATAATTATTAGAATATAATATTGATATTAATCAGCTAAACACTTGATTTTTATTTATTTTGAATATGATCAAATCCGAATCGTTACAATTAAATTTTTAAACGCACGATAAAACTTTTTTTTTTACAAATGTAATAAAAACGTTAAAGTGTCTCGTACCTGTCGGCGTGCGATGCTCGTTTGTTTTTTTTTTCAACTAAACGAGACAATTTTGCTTGAAAGTCGTAGAGCCAGGTATACTGGCTGTGAGTCTGTTTTCCATCGACAAGTGCCAAGTAGCAGCAACAGCGTCTCTCTCCCCTTCTCCTCCGACGACAACATTTTATCGAAAGGCAAACTAGCCTCGCGAGTCATGACGATAACATTTCAGCGTGAAACGCGTGTGTACATATTTATAATGCGCGCATACGTAACATTCGAAATTTTTCGGTATCTGTAATACGATGATTCATCTTATTTTTTATTTTTTGTTATTACGCGATAATCGAGGCTTCGAATTCGGATTACAAATTTTGACTCTACGCAACTCGCATGATTAGATTATTAGAAAACGTTTGGATGACGTAAAAAACATCAATACATTACAATGGTACGCGAATGTTTTTATTTGAGCTTACTTATTATGAATATTCGGCTTACGCTTCAAGAATAATTCATGAATGGGTATAAGGTATAACTTATGTAAAGCTCACTGATACTAAAACCACCCCAACTCGACTCGAGCAATAATTCCGAGATTGAAGATAAATAGAGACTTATGAATTAATCTCGCAAGCTAAAAATTTTTATGGCTAGGCTTAGGTTGGGTACAAAAAAGAGGATCCTCGTTGAACAAATTGTTGTTGTTTATAAAATATTATTTCACTCGATAAATGAAAGTATTTTTTTGTCCAAGGTGAAGTGTTCAGATATGTAAATGCTTTTCTTATCATTTCGAACAGTAAATTGTTAAAAAATATTCGTTTTACCGTTCATTGACTCTAAACGAGTTAATCTTCGACTCTCCACAACTATTTCAGATCTGTTGCTGCTATCTATCAGCGAAATATTCAAGCACATATAGTTTAGCGTCATTATTTCGCAGACCGTAAACTTTACGCACCGTAGATAATAAAATAAAACGAAGCAAAAGAAAAAAAAGCCGAAGAAGAAAAAAAAGAAACAACTTTGAAAAGTGAAGCAACGTGCATCATCGCGTCCGCAATATAATTCTTTGAGATTTTTATGACGTACTGAAAAAAAAAAAAACAACACGCATGTCTCAAGTTCACACTTGAGATAGTTTATGGTCGTTGCCGTGGGTGCATAACAGTTTATTGTTGCATATTATCATTATTATTATTATTTTTGTTCCATTCCGAGCGACTCGAATGATTTACCGAAGAAAAAGGTCGACGTTTCAACTTGGTTTAATTTTACTCGATTAGCAACGATAGCGACGCAATAATACGCGCCACCGTCGACGCGCTCGAAAAGCTCCCAAAAATTATAATCGCCTTTTAAAGGGTGAAATTTCGCCCCGTAATGCACCGCACGTAGTTTTCCGTAACATTAATTTTTCTTTTTGTTGGCTGTCCCACTTCTCCCGCGGCGCTTACAGACGTATATACCCTGCAAGCACTGCTACGCGCGTCTCTGCACACGTCTGTCCGGGCCATGCCTCGCGTGTGCACGTTTGTGCCTTATGTGTGCTGTGTGTGCCTGCGTTCGAGGGGGATCATCTCCGCATCGTTGGGTTAAATGCAACATTGACATTGAGCTGCACCGATATACGGCAGCAGTGCACAAACACATAGGAAATTCTTCGAACCCCAATTGCCCCAACGACGACGACGACGACGACGACTACGACGTGGAGGAGCGACGACGACGCCTTACGGGATTTGTTTTTTCGTGCACGCCTGCATATGCGGAAGACTATTTCTCCCGCGCCGTCGCCGCCGTGTACACTACGTAGTAGTATGCATGGGTTGTATAGAGCTACATACACACCACACGCAACAAACACGTCGGCGTCAGACCGGCCACACGCCACAGACACGCACATGCGTCGCTCGACGGGCGCTTATGCCACGCATAGGAGAGCAATTATCATAAAAGTAACAGCGTTTGGGGAGAGCACATGATCGACCGTGTTATACATGCTGTACAGGCTGATCGCGCGCCGGGTACTTGATCGAGCAATATAAAGTAAACAATTCGATATTGTTGTAATTTTATTATACTACTTTTTTTTATAATCTTCTATTTTTAAATAATTTTTTAAATAATTTAATAAAAGAAAAAAGGGATTTAATAAAATCATTTTTTTAAATGATGATTTCCAAACTAAAGAGCTATCAATTGTTTAAAAAATAATGAGGGGTGTAAGCGAAGAATATATCTCATTAATGATGCAACTGCATGCTCTCGTAAAAAAAAAACTTGCAGAGCTTTACGATGGATAATGTTGCGCTGCGCCTCTAGATAAAAAAAACTAAATTTTCAAAATATAATATAAAAATGAAACTCCAGAACGAAATTTTGTTCAAAAAATATAATCTGTTATAATACCATGCCAAAAATTTGAAAAAAAAAATTTTTAACAGCTCGCAAAAAAATTTTTCCGGATCGATATTTTTGGAATAAATTACGCATATTTCATAAAATTTATCTTTAAAGGGCCTCGATAAGTAATTGTTCAATGATAAGAATTAAGAGCGAAGGGCTATACGCGGTACGAGCACGTAAATTTTGAAGCCTACATCTATCTGGTAGGCATCATATGGGTATACCAAGGAGGGTTGACGTTTCAAGCGGACCATGGTGTTCCTTTGCGCGTTTTCTTCACATGCGAAATAGATATTTGGCAATCGTATACACGGTGGGACTCGGGCAGCTTACATACTGGAGAATATCGAACATTTTTGTAACGTCAAAATTTATAAAAATTGTTTTAAAAATTATAAAATAATTAATTTGTTGAGTAAAAAATTATTTTTAAAATTAATAAAAAAATTTTTTCGTTTTATAATTATTTTTTTGTTATCAAATTTTTTTTTTTAGAACTATGAATCATTTTTTAGAAATTTTTTAAATGTGTTATTTGGAGTTAAAAATTATAAATGTAGATACGAATTTTTTTAACGTTTCCTTCCACTCCCACAAATTATTCAAATCCCTTTTCTTATCATACTTTTTATTATCCCAAACTTTTGCCTCCGAATTCTCGCCCCCGCATTTCATCGCTCGCAGAACCTTATCAGCTCGCGACCAACAGGCTGATACGCTCTCCCTCTCTCCAGTAACCCGTACATCCCTTGCGAACTCCTAACCTCACTTTTTCGTCCCTTATCTACCCGCTAAGCTTCTCTCCCGCTCTCTCTTTCGTCGAACGACCCCCGTCACAATTTCTTATCCTGCCTCGTGAGTCCTAAACAATGCCATGCGCTGCTGCCGCTCGAGCGTCGTATATCAATACACATTGATCAGTAGAGCTGACGGGGCGCAGAGAGATGGCTTGGCGTCCATAAAGATAATATTATCTCTCTCTGCGGAGCTGCTGCCGCTGCTGCGAGCGTGTCACCCCCGATTTTCTCTCCGCTGTATAAACGGCTCCGTACGCAGTCCTGCATGAACAATCCGCGCGCCAACCACCCACACCCTGGAGGATTCCAGACAAGTATTTTGGTATCATGTGTGGAAGAAAACACGATCGCTCTCGTACTTTAACTACAATTGAGTCAAGTACACACATACTTACCGAATGGTATATATAGCGACGTTTTAACAAGGAAAAAATAATTGTATTAGTTTGTGTATAATAATCAAAAAAAAGAGTGGTATATATTCAACGTTCATTTATATGTTAACTTATAAGCTCATATTTAATTGTACGAGTATTACATTCTACACCATAAGTTATTATTTACAATTTCAATTTACAATTTATAGCTTAGTGTGGTTATGACGTTTTTCTTTTTTTCTTTTAGCTCATAAAGATCGATTACAAAACATTTATTTTCTATAAGATTTAAAAAAAAAATCATAACATTTTTTTTCCTAAGTAATTTATGATTATTTTGAATGATCGTATGCCCGAATCAGCATTTGAAAAGTTTGTAATATTTTATCGTTTTTTTTTGCTTTCATATAGCTTCCCCCACATTTTTCATATATTATGATAATCCTTAGGCGAAGTATAACATCGAAGTATATTTTGTTTAAAAAGATTCAGCCAGTTTGATGCGTTGAAATTCCTCTTTAGTATTGTTGATTCATGATCGATCCTGCAATAGTAATGAAAGTAGATTATTATCTTGTACTCCCGACTTATTTTTTTATTTAAAATATTAATTACTAATTTAGAAGATTTATAATATTCAGTTTTAAATCGATTTGATAAATTTATGCAACTTAAAATCAAAAAACTAATTACTAATTTTCATAAAAATTTTTTTTTTAATAATTTTTTTTTGAAAATAATTTTTTTATTTGAAATATTTTTTTTTCGAAAAAAATTTTTTAATAATTTTTTTTTTATACTTTGCCGGCTAGGTGCTACCGCACCTCTTGATTACTAATTACTAATTTGAAAGATTTATCATTTTCAGCTTGCAACTCAAAATCAAAAAACAAAATATAGATATAAGCTTGTTACGAATTTTCATCTCGAAACAAATATATTGTAGATACATA
This sequence comes from Trichogramma evanescens, assembly GCA_902732785.1. Lineage (NCBI taxonomy): Eukaryota > Metazoa > Arthropoda > Insecta > Hymenoptera > Trichogrammatidae > Trichogramma > Trichogramma evanescens. Next base: position 90,420 of record CACVKI010145831.1, read on the forward strand.
TCGAATGAAATCGTTCACAGCCGAGTGGCAGTACATGTGTGTATAATATACGCGTCCGAGGCACATATGCGCAAAAGTATTCGAAAAACTTCGAATTAGATAAGATAGGTGGTCTAGAGAAATATAATGACACATATGAGAGGGCGTGGATCACGCTCCACTTGGGGTCCAGTTAATTCGCGTATAGACCTCGAAGTCTGCAGTGTGTGCGCCTCGACGCGGCTTATATTATACACGAGCAAGAGCCAAGTGTATTTATGTATGGCATTATGTATAGAGCCCGAGACATACGCGCACTTTATTATATACGTATTTTTAGAAGGAAACTATATCATCTTGAGCTTTCGAGAGCTGAGCAGGCTCTTATCTCGTGTCTCGTGACGCGTGCAATCGATATATAATTTTTTTTACTTGCACAAGAAGCCTCCGTTTGTAGAAAAAATTATTTATCAGCCTCGACTGTATACTCACAGGTATTGCTAGGGCCCACGAACGGCGATCCGTGCGTCGCGCCGGGCGGCGGATGCCCGGGAAAGAACTCGTGATGAAAAGGCACCGGATTGCCGTAGCCGAAGTCGAATTTGTCGGCGAAGTAGGAGAAGCCGGGCGGCGGGCCGTCCTCGTTCGTCAGCGCGCCGTGATTGAGATTCAGTGGGAAGCCGCGGATCTTGCGCGATCCGCCGAAGAACGGGCTTCGGCCCATCGATGTCAGTTGCTTCAGTCGGCGCTCCTTGCTGCGCTTATTTTGGAACCAAACCTGTGCGGGGGCAGAGAGAAAAGTCGAAAAATTGAATTAATTAAAAAAGAAGCTAGATTAAAAATGGAGGCGAAGAGTTCCGATAATTATAACACGAAATGAGATGAACAAAATAAAATAACGATGATAATGATGCTGCCACCAACCTGTATGACCCGCATAGGCAGACCCGTCTCCTTGGCAAGCTGCTCGCGTATGTGTCTGGTTGGCTTCGGCGTTTGCGAGAAAGCAGTCTTTAATATTTCTAATTGTTTAGCCTTAATAGTGGTGCGGGGCCCTCGGCGCTTTGAGCCCGCGCCGCCGTCCCCGCTGCCGACCGCGCCGTCCGGACTCTTGTTTTCCATCTGGCCGTCGTGGGACTCGGGATCGTCGTCCAAGGAACCTGACCAGGAGAGAGAGACAGAAAGAAACAACACCGTCTAATTTTAGTTTCTAATCGTCGCGCAATTTTTATGAAATTATACGCGCGATCGTCGAGTATTTTTTGAGGCTCGTATTAAATAGTTGCCTTGAAGATTCGATAGAGAAGTAAAAAAAAAAAATGATTGCTAGACCGATACTCTTTTTTTTTATTATTGTAAAAACATCGAGCTCGAGTTACATCACAAACTACAACGTTCTATAATAATATAACGCTCACCTTGATCTTCGGAATCTTCCTGCTTGCAAGGATCGCCGAGACTCATGTCGTTTCCCGCACAAATAACCCGATCGATCGAGTTCATGTTGTGCACCTCGACGTGCGAGATACCGATGTTTTCCGAATGCTGATTAGCCAGGCCGCTTCCTTCCTCGTCCTCGTCCTCTGAACCCGAGCAAATGACATCACTATCTGCAAATGATATATTTCGGACGTTGCAGCACAGGTAGGTAATAATTATTATTATATTCTGTTACCTACATGACGGGAGCAAAGAAATAAAAAAACAAAAAAATAAAAATAAAAGAAGCTTTTCTTATGGAATTTTTCTAGACGAGAAACACAGAGAGAGAATGAGAAAGAGAGCAGAGCGCAAGGATTATGCGTGAGTTCCGAGAGGTCAAAACTCCTCCTACTCTCTATCATATTAATGATTTACGGCTCCCTATTGCCGATGGGATAAAACACGACCAACAAAATTCGAAAATGTACTGTTGGCCGCCTGCGGCAAAAATGAATAGGGACTTTAAGGACTCTTTCAAAAGCACGCGTGTATACACATAGCCGGCTATACACATGTTCGTGCGTGTGCACGGCTATAGTAGCAGAAACAAAGCTGTTGTACAAATTTTTAATATTTGATGTACAAACATTTCCACGGGGCAAAGGGCAATTGTTGTCTACACGGGGATCTATATAGTTTGGACGATATGGATATTTGTTCGAATTTTTCGAACTCTCCCGCTCGTAGCAGGTTCTTTTTAGCTTCACCGAAGGCTAATTTCTTCTAATTTTTTTTTATCAAATAAGTAACGATAAAACACAAGAGAGAGAAAGAAACGAGCGAAAGAGCCGAACGAAACGTTCGGCAGAAAACACAAACAGGTCGGAGCGCGGCTCGTACATCATCTCCTGTGAAGCGCGTCATAAAAAAAAAAATTCGCCCACTATTTCGCGCGCGTCGACAGATGTTCTACAATAGGCGCGCAGCAGCAGCAGTTATAAGCGCAGCAGATAGTCTGCCACACGCCTGATTTTACGGGCAGCAGCAGCAGCAGCAGTAAAGCCCATAGTTGTAGTCATGATGTTGTAGTTGTTGTAGTAGTAGTAGTAGTAGTAGCAAAGCATGACCGACTGGAAACTCAGACTGCGCCGACACGACTATGGGTGTCTATATACGTGCGCCGCGCGGCGCATCAATTTTATGAAGACTAAGGTCATTTGACTGCGGGAATTGTGGTTTTACTTCAAGGCTATATATAGTAGTAGTAGACGATACACCTTATAATCCTACCGAATAGCTGTATAAGAAATATACAAGCAGAAAAAAAGAAGAAGAAGACGAAGAACGAAATGCGCTACGTCAGTCAAAAGGAGATAGGGTCTAATCGATTATGCGAGGTTGAAGGTAAAAAACGAAGGAGAGATTCGCCATAATTTCATGTGAAATTGCGAATTAAGTATGTTTGAAATAATTTTCGTGTTTTTGCAGGATCCGCGTTTGATGAGATCCGATTTAGACGAGAAATAGACGCACGACGATTATTTACAACAATGGGTACTTGAAAATCGCTCGCTCGATTCGAGAACCACTTATGATGCGCTTTTAGTTTGATGAACTTAATCGGCGCCTGCGTCGAGAATCGACCTTTCGAAACTATATACTCGAGCGAATTTAAAAGATCGAGGATATCATAAATTTACCCTTGATCCTTCAATCGGTATAATTTGATAGAAAAAACTTTTCGAAACAATCAACGGCGCTCCAAAACATGCAAAACTTTCCGTTCACAATTGCTAATTATGATTGAGGTAGAAACGAGCACTTCCGTCGGCTACCGTCGAAAACAGCGCAGCAATTTCCACGCTTTAGTCGCGTGTACAGTGTATAGTACTGCTACTGGTACGCGCTGGTTCGAACTTTATACAAACTTTGACAGAACATTGACAAATTGGGGCTATCGAGCTGGTCTATGAAAAAAAAGAAATTATCACCAGATAGATCTCGTTCCATTCGGAGAACGTTTTAAAATTGTTTTTTTTTTTTACTTCAACGATTGAAATCTGTGTGTAGTTGGGTTCAAACATGTTATGCAAAGTAACTTATTAAGTATTTACGCTGTGGCTAATGGTCAATAATGAAGCTATTTGTAAAAATTAACATAATATTAACGCGCGTGTACGAGCTACAGAAATTACGGGGAAATTCAATGATTTAAATAAATAGGGCTGTTAAAAATTTACCTAATCGCGTTAAAGAGGAGCTTTGACTTCAGCGTTGGGAAAATTCAATGGGTTGTGTGAAAAAAATGTTGCTAATTGATACTTACTATGGCGATTATGCATGAAATTGGTAATAGACACCGATTTTCCAGACAAGTAGTCCTCTTTGCAAACGAATATATTATTATCTAAAACGTATAATTCCTCGCCGGTGCTCATCTGCTTTCGGCACACGAGACAAGTGAAACAGTTCAAATGAAACACTTTGTCCCGGGCCTTCCGCACGAGATCCGATGGATTGATGCCTTGTGAACACCCACCGCATTTTGTCCCGTATCGTCTGTAATTAGTTGAATGAAAAAAAAACGTGTGGTTGATACAACAACAACAGAAAAAAGCAAGACCCTATCAAATGGCATTACATGGCATTGTTTTACTATTTTGTTTAAAATCATTTTACGTATTTTAGTTAATACTACTGACAATCACAGCGATATGTCATCGATAGAAAGATCGAAACATTAATTGATTCATAAGTGGACGATCTATTGAATAAAGTTCGCGAAACAACGTCGGTCACGAGAATCATTAGCTTAATTACTCGCGAGTTTTCGTCCGTCGGACGAGTGAAAAGCCGCCGCTGCCGCCACACGCTCACGGGAGGAAAATTAATCAAGTGCCCGAACTATTAACGTCAACAATTTTTTTCGCATAAAAAATCGACACTATCGATACGTGTGCCCGGTATCTATGGTACTCGTCACAAGTGCTCACAGATAATCAGATAAACGTTACATAGTATCGAGAGAAAAATAGTTGCAGCTCGATAAAGTTCAGTTATCAGTCACTTTTCCGTTTTACTATCGCTTGTTTTTACATTCTCCTGCAGAATGATAATGCAATATACACTTGGTGAATTGTTGTAACAAAATTATCTGATTTATGACGATTGAAATTGATTTCGATCTTATACCGGCGAAAACCAATTGAAAAACTTACTTGAAGAAGTCATTTCGGCAAAAGAGCTTGGCCTCCCTGGAGAAGCATTTTTCTTGCAGCGGCGTGCGGCATTCGCAGCAGCGCACGCAGTCCGCGTGCCAGGCTCTGTCGAGTACATTGAATAAAAATTTGTCGAGTATCGGCTTGTCGCATCCGGCGCAGGATAGCAGCATTGCCAAATTACAGCTACCTGAAACGAGAATGAAAAAAAAAGGACGAGTTGTAGACGAATGTCAATCAACGATGATGAGCATCGAACAATTTCGATGAAATACATCCCCTGAATCAGTTTTAACAAATATCTTTTCCCGAGAGAATACGAAATTTATTCAAAATCTTATTCTCATAATATCGTGCGTAACTCAAAAAATGAATGAAGAATATATGTAAATATTTGGAGTAAAAAAGTCCGGTCCAAAAATAGTTCAAAACGACACGGCGCTGCTGCACCGAATTCCACAGGTATTATATTCTTCACGCTCATTATATGCAGCACAGGCGCTCGCGCCAGGTACCCCGAGACGCACGCGCAAAATGCATAATTTTCAATTTTTCGTATCAATAATCCGATAATTTATCGGTATTCCGTTTCTAATCGATATATATATTTTACCTGCAGGTATAGGAGAATACGTGGCGCACGGGAAACTTTTTTTTGGGCATGGTGCAAGAAGCTGCGCTTCGTGCACAATATTAACATAGAAACGAGCCGCTCGCATCGGCGAGAGAAACGAGAGGAAGAAACACGTAAAAAATATATAATTCCATAACGTCCAGATAAAAAATGGCTCGGCTCTGTTAATGAAGCTAATTTTAGCATAAGGTATAATATTTTACATTTTTTGAAGCAGCTTTTTTCGGGTACTTGCTGACGTTGAATGAAACGAACATTTTTTACTAAAGGTAGCCGAATGTAATATATTTTCTCGGTAAGTTCCCAGCATTATTTTCAATGCTATGTATTCGGTAAGGTAATTGACTAAACGGTGAGCTTTCAACAACCCAAAATGCGGCGGAAACTTAAAAACGTACCCGACTTCAAAGTGCACAATGAGCAATAAACTTCTCAAACCTCAAAAACCACCTAATTTAACGTTACTTCCAGTGCTAAAAATTCACGCTCGTCTCCGAGTCAAGCAGATATGCATGCGCACACACGTGTTGTACGAATGTTATAAACGGCATATTTTCCCGATGACTTATCTCTTTTCACCCATCGAAGATCGTAATCCAAGCGCAAGAAACGTATTCCTCTCCTCTCGGCTGCATACGAACTTACTCAACGAATCATAAAGACGTCGTCGAGAATAAATAATAATAAAACACCATATAATAGCAAATTAGCCCCGCTCGTGCGTTTCTTACCTCTCTACACGTATACACGTATGCGCCAATGATTCATCCTACGGCACGCGAAAAATATCGGAATTATTTATGGTGCCCGTCCGCGGATACGTTATATTTGCTTGTGTGTGCATCTCGTGCGAGAAATTAAGTTGATCGATAGCTTTTACAAATGAGCCTGTGTGTGTGAGTATATTCCATGATTTACAATACGGGTAATATCGTGAAATTAAATGATATACATATAAAATACAATATAAAGAAACGCGCCAGGTAAAGAAGCCAATGAATTATACGTCGAATCTAAACGAGTGGACAAATTATATAGAGGGGGCCCCCGTAAAACATCATCTTGTCAAGCGCTAAACGGCTTCACGCTCCCGAAAAATCAAAACAAACGCTTTGTAGTACACCATACTACAAATCTGCAGGCACACACTACACACACGGGGCTCTTTGAGAGTAGAGCTGCTGCTTGCCTGCCTAATTGAATCATAAAGTCGTGCGTCAAAAGGGGTGCAATCATACACGCACGCATAAACACGCGAGAGCAGCAGTAGTACAGATTCTCTCTCTCTCTCTCTCTCACTCTCTCTTACCTATAATTTGCGTTTGACTGACAGGCAACGACGAGCAGTACGACAGCTCCAGCGTGGTAACCTTGGGTCGATTATCTTGCTGCTGCTGTGGCTGCTGCTGCTGCTGCTGCGCGAGGACCTCTGAGGCCCTGCGGTCAACAGCCGCCTCGGCGGCCGCGTAGGTCTCCACTTCAACTGAGCTATTGGCGCGGCTCTTGACTGCCGCTCACATTTGAGACGAGATGAGTTATGAGAAATTTTTTTGTACAAAATTTCTTCGTATATACGCACGACACACAGCACAGACACTGAATTATTATAATGGCACTCGTCTTATACGATTATAATATTATAAATTTATCAACTATTGAACAACTGGACAGGATTGCACTGTTACATACACTATTGGATCGGTAGCACTTGGACTTTGCGAGCATTACTGCCTTCGATTTTTGGCCCTCTCCTCGTCGTCGCAGTAGTAATCGTAGTAGCAGCAGTAGTGGCGCTCGATTATCGTTATCGCGTGCATGATCCGACACGCGCTGCACACCCACGCGCGTGTTGCACTAAACACAGACACCGCACGCGCGCATATATACGCCACACGACGTCCGTACGTCCGCGGAGCAGCAGCGGTTCGAGTTTGCAAGGAGTTCGCCAGCAAACTGACGGCCGCCGACTGCGCGGCTCGGCTCTCCACCGTCTGTATGTATGCAGGAAGCAGCTCTCGGCTCTCGGCTCTCTGTTGGCGGTGAAAATCTTTTCTGTGTGCGTTGTTGTTTTTTTTTTATTTCATCCCCCCGACCTATCCTACAACATGGGTACGGTATACGAGCTTGTGTGTGTGTGTGTGTGTGTGTGGAGACTGCACGTGAACTGCGATGTGTGGGTCGCCAACCCGAGGCGCGGAGCGGCGGCCGCGCGGCGCCGATTGGCCGCGACTCCGAGGCTCGGGGCGTGGCCAACTCGGCCAGCTTCTGCCTCGAAATGGCTGCGAGCGAGATGCTCGCTCGCCTCGGCAATCTATATATAGGTATACACGACTAGGTATACGTGTATATATATGCATGCACATTTTACAGTAAAAGCAGTAAGAAAGTCCTAACTAAATACATTAACATTGTACTTGCATTGCCGCGTTGCTGTGGCTGCTGCTGTACGTGGCTTTGTCTCCGTACCGCGGCTCAGCGTGTATTATAACGCCCCGCGATGTATTATTATTATATGCATCGTGTGCCGAGAGACGGCGGCGACGAAATTTTCAACGACGTAGAGAAAAACCTTGGCTGTGGGTTTTCGAAAAAATTTAAAACGCGACGTAAGCTCTCGGGCGAGCGTCGCGAGCGAAGAATTGGAGCTCGCCAAGCTTGATGCGGAGCTGCGAGCTTTTTTCGTCTATTGCACATTTGCGCGAAGCTTAGTTTTGAGAATTTAGAAGAAAGCGAGGAGGTATGGGAATGTATTCGGCTTGTTTGATTCATTTTTGCGAGAGAGCTTTGGTTGGAGTGGTTTGCTTATCGTAAATCTAAGCATTTACTTGGTTAAAAAGTACAAGATCGTATAAAAAATATAATTAATACTTTCAAGATCCAAAACTACATTTCAATGATTCTTATGAAACTACCATGTATGATCCGAATATAGTAGAATAAATTTACCAAAATCATTTTATTATTCTTTATATAAAGAGGAACTTTTAAATGCCCATCGACTCATCGAGATTTAATTCATTGGGTGACGTAGGATGGCTTTTTGATAAAAAATTACCTAAACATTTTAGTAACTTTCTACATGATATTGTAAAAATAATAGAATATAAATGCGTTAAATACATAAAAAAATTGCTTAAAAAATGGCATTATATTAAATTTTAAACTCTCCACGCAAAGAATTCGTAGGCGTACCTTTACAATTTATAATATTTGAGTTTGAATTTATTTTTTCATGGTTTAACTAAGCGTACCGGGATGACTTCGAAAATTTTTCGTAATCTAAAAAGAATATAGAGAACATTGCGAAGGCTTCCCGCTGCATATAAAACGTACTATCAAACAAATTAGATAACCAACAAAGCGAAACGGCTATACATAAATTAAAGTTTTCATTTTCATCTATTAATATACACAAATATATCGATAAAAAAGAAAAAATTTTGCTTCGTTTACTTTAAAAACAGCAATTTTTTTATGTTGAATAGTTTTTTGAACAATGAAAATAATTTTTCACTTACTTTGCCTGACCCGGAATGAACTCAAACGTCATCGATTTTCCTTCGAGTAATTATTATTTTATTAGCTCTATATCAGTATAATTTTATTGTTAGTAAAATCTATGCGTAGGCCAACGCAAGAGCCGCGAAGGCTTCAAAATGAATTTTCTTGACTATTCATCTACACTGCTAAAAAATTATCGAAATTTAATGTAAATTTAATGTAAAAAAATATTAAGATTAAAGTATATATTTTTTACATAAAGTACACAACAAATACATGAAAATTTAACCGAATTCAATATTTTTAATGCAATAATGAAATGATTCAGTTATCGTATTAGTTGTTCCGAATCTTTTTGAAAATTCAATCATAGTTAAAACCATCCCTCACCACTAGATGGCGAGTACCTTCATCTGCAATCCGCAAGTAGCAAAGGAAAAATAAAATTGTATAAGTAGTGCAAGGTTTGAAAATCTTATTCAGAAAATATTGTTCAATCTTTTTGATGCTTATAAGTGGATTTAAATTCATGTAAGTGAAGGAAAAAAAACTTTCTTCACTTTTTCATTGATTTTAATGAAAATATCATTAACAGTTTAGAAGGCAGCATACTAAAACTTTTAAGTATTAATCGATTGTTATTTATCGAGTAGAAATCATACAATTTTGAAACTTAATACGTACAAATTGCATACTTTTATAAAATTATCAAAAACGTATTCAAAGAAACTAAATGAAATATTAGTAGTATTTTGATCACATTGATGGTTCAGGTATAAAGAAAATTCAAAATTTTGATCGAGGCATTTGATTATTGTTTTCGCTACAATTTATGAATAAATTTAACAAAACAAGTGATACTATCATAAACTTTCGATACTTTTTTAAGAAATAATTGGAATCTAAAAGAAATGTCGAAAAAATGCATCGTATGCAAACCAAAAAGTACATTTCTCAACACAAAGTTAACAGCTAATCATTGAAATTTAAACTAATCGTTTTAATGATACACCAGGGCAATTTTGATCGAACGAAATACTTTTTTTACCAACATGCTCTGAAAATGTTATAAAAGTGTCCGCGTGATCGCAATAATTGTAATTTTCATTCAAACTTCGGATCTTATATGCTTGTAATCAAATTGTCTATCACTGCCCAACTATTTAAAATGTACAATTATATCGTACAATCATAACAAATTTAATTATAATGTACGTCAAATAACATGTAATAATAATATACTCACTATATGCACTATGATAACATATTGATACATAGTTTCGCTAGATTTCACAGAAAGAAATGCAATGAGATTCCGGCCATTTTTGTAAAATACTTCGTTGCAAGGTTTAAAAAGTACATATAAACAGAGTAATAACTGTTTGCGCTGGTTTTTCGTGAATTATTCGTCGAAAAATCGAAATATTCGATTAAATTATTATTAGATTTAGTCAAGGGGAGGTTTACGCGTTATTTTTTAATTTCTTTATTTGTTTCAAAGATGAAGCGCTTCAGCTTTTTCGAGTCAAGTAATTCCACTGTCAAAAAGAGCACGCTGCAACGCTATTTCATTGTTCCGATACCAACCTTTTCATGAAACTAATAATTTTTAACATGTGCTCGACGTGACATGATGTAAAGCATATTGAAAAAACGAAAACAGAAAAAAAAAACATTTGCAATAAAAGAAATTGGTTACTTCCACTTGACTCTTTAAAATTTTCATGCTACGGGCGAGAAGCCGAAGGGCTCATCGAAGGGAAGACCGTAAAAATACCAGGAAGGCGACAGGAAGCGATTATGTGCCATTAAAGGAACACTCAATATCATCGAAATTCTTTTATTTTCGTCCACGCCGTATCGAAAAAAAATTAATATTTTCATCGCCTCTTGTGTATTATGACAAACTTTCGATTGTCAAAGATCGATTGCATTATAATTACGTTGGCGCGTTGTTTCAAGTTCGAGAAATGCTCGCCGTGCTGAACTTTAGAAATCAATTGGGCCAATTAAGCATCGATTGTCTTGAGCTCGGAATAATTTAAAAATGTTACATTAACTCGATAAAATCAATTAAAACCTTACGTCATGCAACCGTTTAGTATTTGGGATGCAAGAAATTATTGTATCGTTATATAGGTCGGAAAACTCCATTCCGATGCAGAAATCATTATTCAACAAATTAAGCTTCAATTTCGATGATTTTTCAAACCCGAACACGGTAAAATAATAATTTTTCATCGTAGTTTTTCAACCACTCCGTTGCAGAGCTCACACAGTCTTAGCCACGAATTCGAAAGCAATTAAAACGCTGATCCATATACTCGAAGATAACATTTTAAATAACAAACTTATAATTTTATAATTACAATCTTTATAATGAGCCACGCATTAATTCGTAACAATTATTCTATTAAAAAGCGAAATGTGCGGCATTTCACGCTCCGCCGCCGACTCATTCAATAATTTTTTTTTTCCCATTCATAAAATTTGAGATAATAACGCGTTGCAGCAGCGGCAGCAGGCCGAAGAGAGCCCCATCTAATTTTTTTCATACACCTGACAATGAAATTTCAGAATCATTTTTTTTCCTCGCAAATTCAAAAAGGGAAACCCTTTCTTCGCGATTTTAATGAAAAAAAGTGTAGAGCCTTTAAACGGCATCAATTCGTATTTTAAAAATAATTTTTTTAAATATCTCGAACCATTATTCGCAAACCCATACGTGCAACAGCAGCAGCAGCAGCAGCGCAAAGGCACACATGTGAGCGCGTGCGTGCGTACACACAAACGCGTGTTAACGCACGCACAAATACACACGCACATATACGCACATACACGCAGACTTCACACACAGTGCAAAAGCTCGAATGCGCGCGTGTGGATGTATGTTCATCTCTGAAAAATACCACTAGGGAGAATGCTAGTCACAGGTAATGGGATGAAAGACCGAATCGATGTCCGGAGCTTTCGTCGACCCTCTCAGTTGATAACTTGTACGAGAGCGAAAGAGAACGTCAAACAAAGATATAGGAGATAGCAGGAATTTAAAGAGGTGGCGCTAGATTCTCCAGATGGTATATGATAAGTGCAACAAGAAAATAAGTGGCGTATTTTAATTTTATTTCCATCATTTTTGCCTCCGCATCATGTAATAATATATACATACATACGAAAATCGTATATGTGCTGCCGCTGCAGAATCCGTCAGATTATGGAGTTTTTTTCCAGTCCAGTTTGCGAATTATGAAATTGCTCATTTTCAAAAGTTTATAAGGCCTACCTACTACTACTATGCACGCGCGGCGAAGTGCAGAAGTGCCGCGCGCGCGCGCCGACTTCCTTTTTCGCAAAATCGAATTACAATTAAATTGGAAATTATTTCGTCTCTATATAGGAGCTCTGCGAGCGCGTGCATTTCCATCTAGGCAGTAGGTAGTGGGTGTTCCATTCGTTTGTTATTGTTACATTTTTACTAAACGAATTCGGGAAAATTGACCTCTCAATTAAACGAGTTTATTATTGTTATTTTTACATTTTTTTTCTCAAAATTCACAATTCAAATACATTTTCTTATCATTAATGTTTACCTGAGGTAATTGTCTCAGGTTTCGGAAGAATATTAATATATCATTTCATCTGACCAAGGAATTTTCAAAACATATTTCACGTACACATCTTTTCATTCTTTTTTTTTTGTTTTCGTTTTTGTTTCTGTTTCTGTTTCGTGCTCGCACACGCCGAGCATTTCACGCCCCGCTCTGATTTCATATACGAATGTAATTTCCTGCTCTGTCGGACTTCCAAGCTGCAAGTGCAGTCTCTCGAATACGTACACCTAAAAATGCTTATTTACTCATGCAAATATCATTCTCGAAAATAACACGAGCCCGCGCGCGCCCAGGGATAATTTCGTTAGTTGTTAGGCAATAATCGAAGGTCTCTCGGAAGCACGAATTAAAAAAATTAACGAATTTTTTTACCCATTAAAAGGCAAAGCCGACTTTGGCGAGCAGTCAGCAGCAGCAGCCTCTCCCGTGAATTCTCCCGGTGCGACGTATATAGAAACACCTGACCCTACAGGATGTAGCATTTTAAAAGTTGGGGTACCGCTCGGAGGATAAGAAAAAAAGAATTAGATGAAATAAAAATTGAAAATGAGTTTATTTTCACATCTAACTAATGATATTTTCGATACAAAAAACAATCCAATTCAAACAGCGATTGGAAAAAATTTTAAAATTTTAATTGGCCAAACAAAGCTTACGAAAAGTTTTGTTGAAAAATATATGTTATCAATTTTTAGTAATAAATTTGATTGTTTATATTACATTAATTTACGTTATATTAAATTTACAAATATAACGAGGCTGCAAATACAATATCTCGCTTCAATAATCTAATTGCTTCGCTAAATTTGACTTCTAAATCAGTATTTCCAATGTTTTTGGATGCCTGAACTAATTGTCGCAATACCTCTTCTAATCGCCTCATGCAACGAATTATGGAGCCTGCAATAATATAAATTTTAATAAATGTTCCTCTTAAATAAATTACTCCATCAATGTGAAACATTACCTTCGAATATATCAGTCATTTTGCAGATCTCCAAAAACGTCGCCCCGTTGCACCAAGAATAAACGACATCCATCAAGTAAGGCTTGAATCGCTCGACATATGCATCTTCGTCTAAATCCAGATTAGACTCGGTCGTAATTTTGGCTATTTTTCTTGCGATGTCTTGCATTTGTCGCAGGGGCCCGCTCAGTTCCTCGATCATTTTTGGCATTTCGCTGGACTTGTCGTCGCACACGAAGCAACTCACGAGGGCAGTCATTTGGGGTACGGTCAATGAATTGAACAGACCATTGAACATCATCTCCGTCATGAGGAGCTCGTCGGCCCCGTTGAGCTCGCATGCCACGCGCCCCTTCACTTCTATCACATCGGCAAGTGTGCAGTAGCCCATACGTCGCAAGACTCTTTTGCGAGATTTCAGCTCGTCCATTTGCAAGACCGACTTGGCTTGTTTCAGGCTCTCTCTCGAGGCATCTAATTTTTTGGCGATTTCATTTTTGGACAAGAATTTTTCATACAAGACCGATAATTCTGGATCCTGTTTGAAAAAAAATTATTTTATCTTCAAGCATTTGTATAAGTCCATCATAAAAATAAATACGCGTAAAGATCAAAAGAATAACGTAGCCTATGCAAAAGGGAAATTTTTCTTTAAAAATGTTTTTTTTAGAAATATTTTCATACAAAGCTACGTAAATTTCCAGAAAATCATTAAACAGAGGCATTCGGGTCATTAGAAAAATATTTTATCGGCGTCAAGGACATTGTGTTCTGAAATTTTCGTAATTTTATAAATTCTATGTTCATTATTTAAACTAATTTTTAATCCTTTTTTTCGTAAAATGTTAAAAAGTAACGGTGAATATCGCAAAGAATAACGATATTATGTATTGCAGAAAAATAGAATCTTTTATGTTCAAGGAGATACCGAACTTTGGAATAAAATAAACATTTTTAAACAAGTATTCTGAGAGTTTAATCAAATGTTTTTGCAAAATTTTGCAAAAAGAGTTTGATATATTTTTCCTATCCTAGTTTCAGTATATTCTCAATTAAATTTGATCTCTCAATGTATATCATATAATGTTCATGCTTTGAACTTACTTTGTGAGCTGGGTGGACAAACAATCTTTCTTCCAAACTTTTGATTCGCTTCACGATGTCACTGAACGCGGGATTTTCGATCTTCATATCTGTTAGTGGATTAAGAAGCGGAGGGCCATCTGGGAATCTTTTTCTCACTTCCAATAACGTTTTTAAAACACTTCTTCTCTGATCGGATGTTCTTAAATCCGCCGGAATATAAAGTCTCAGAGAACTGATCTGATGAATCAAAGTGTGCATTACCGGGACAACTTCCATTTCACCTTTCGAATCAGGTGGGCACGGTACAGGCGCCAGGTCAGTAGAATCCGACGCTATGTTTAACAAAATATCGACAACATAGTGTGTCTCTGTTTTTTCGTTACCCTTCTTTTTGAAGTTGAGTATTATACCCCAGTCGAATTCATATTTGTCATTTTTTATCTGTAAAATAATATTTTTACGAAGAATTAATAACGAGTTTTAGAAAAAGTTTGATGCATTAAGTAGTTTTTGTGTGTAATTGTTGTAATCACCTTGACCATTCGACCAGGTTGAAGGAAAGGTACAAGGTATTGTGGCATTGTCAAGTACGAGCGAAATTCGGCACTTAGAGTATCCAATTGAACTCGTAAGTCGTGATATGATGTCATGACATCAATATTTTCAATTTGCACCTCATTGTATTCTTTTTCCAATTCTTTGACATCTAGAAAAAATTTGATTTCATAAGAGACAGAAAAAATATTTGTTTTCATATTTGCAATATAACAGTGATTATTTTCGAAATCGAAAATATTTTCGGGTTTTTGTCAACTTACTTTTTAATAATTCAGGAATAGATGCTTGATTTTGGAATTGGTAAAAACTTCTTTCCAACATGTATTCAGGGTTTATTTCTTCAACCCTTAATAAATTCAGTACCATGTTATAAGTCAAATGGAAAGCCGAATTTATAGGATCAGCTTTTCCTTGTACAATTTCTTTACCAACAACAGGACTGACTTGCTCATCTATCATTAATATAACAATACCTTTCTCGTCCAAGCCTCTTCGGCCAGCTCTCCCAGACATCTGAATGTATTCACCTGATGTGATCCATCGGAAATCTTTTCCATCGAATTTCCTCGGAGCAGTGAATAATACCGTTCTTGCCGGCATGTTCAAGCCCATAGCAAAAGTTTCTGTGGCAAATAGTGCCTTTATCAATCCCTCACCGAATAAAATTTCAACTGTTTCTTTTAAAATCGGCAAAAGTCCACCGTGATGAATGCCAATTCCTCGCCTCAATAAAGGCAGAACATTTTCAACCTGCGGAAGTTTGCGATCATCCTCGCTGAGTACATCCATTGCATTATTGAATACCTCATCAACCAATTGTTTCTCTTCAGCACTATTAAGATCTAGTTTTGAAAGCTGCATGGCATACAGTTCACAGTCTTTTTTGGAAAATGAAAAAATGATGACCGGTGCAAAATTTCTCTCCATAATCATCTTGATTATTTTGAAAATATTTGTCTGTCCAGAGTTTGTTTTATGTAGCCCTCCCTTGCGACCTTTTGTGTCACCTTTTGCTGCATCTCCTTGGAGACAAGCCATTGCTTTGTTGAAAGTTTCTTCCTTGAAATTGCCACCTTCATCCACAACCTACGATATTAAGATTATAGATATTTATGGACTATACAAAAAAATTATCATTAATTAATTATTAAAAAACAAACCAAATGAATTCCATCGCCCCCCGCTGGGAAAATATAATGTTGCAATGGAGTTGGTCTATAATCAGTGTATACAACATGGCACGGTTGATGATGTAAATATGCTACCCATTCAACAAACTGGCGAGCATTTGGGATAGTGGCAGACAGAAAAACATAGTGAACATTGTCTGGTAATAAGATTAATGTTTCTTCCCAAACCACTCCTCTTTCTTTATCGCGCATGTAATGAATTTCATCGAAAATTACCCAACCTACTTCTCTCATGACCTGAAGTAAAAAAAAATTAATTTAGTAATTAATTTAATAATTAATTAGTTAGTTAATAATTCAAGTAAAATAAAAATTGATCAATAAATTATTTACCTCAGAACCTCTATACAACATATTTCGAAGAATTTCTGTAGTCATAATAAGAACACTGGCTGTAGGGTTGATGGTTACATCACCAGTCACTAATCCTACATCTTTGAATTCTTCATAAAATTCCCTGTATTTTTGATTACTCAATGCCTTTATTGGAGTTGTGTAGATTACTCTTTGTTTTTCTCTCAAAGAACATGCAATGGCATATCTAAAAGTTTTAACAAAATGTTTGAGTTAAATAACAAAATATACTATTATAAATTGGACTAACTGATAAAAAATTAATAGCAATTATAAATATAATTTAAAAATATGATCTTACTCTGCCACAACTGTTTTTCCAGCAGATGTATGTGCAGATACAAGAACTGATTGATCATTTTCTATACACAAAATAGCTTCTTTTTGAAAAGGATCAAGGACAAATTTATATTCCTTTGCAGGCTTTGTTGTTTTTTGTTCCAGAGGTAAGTATGTATAATCTGATGGTATGGCTACCTCATGTGTACATGATTCTATGGTTTGGATGGTATGAACTGTGATTCTAGATTCAATCTCTTCAATCCTAATAAAACATAAAATTGGTTAGAAACATTTAATAATTGATATTTGTTGACATAATGTAAAATAAGATTCATTTCTCCTTACTTAGAACTTTCAAATAAATCATCAACTTTAATTCTTTTGGTGTAATTTTCAGCTTCAGGAGCTTCTTCATTTTCTCTCTTAACTGGCCCAACAGAACTGAAAAAAAACATGTATTAATACCTTCAAAATCCTTTGCATTATTATTTATTCTACTGTAAATAATAACACATCTAATATAATTACCTCTCTAATATTTCAACATCATTAGTATCGTTTTCTTCTGCAGTTTCTTCAAAAGCATCAAATAAATCCATGTTTGCTGTTAGTAAAAATTGACTCAGATGAAAATGCAATCAATAAAAATATTTCCGTTTGACTAAAATGTTATGTTTGACGTCGCGGATTTTCTTTCAATTGTTAAATCATAAGAAACATGAATTTTTCAGGCCGTTCAGGGCATGAAAACAAAGTCAAACACGTGCGATGTTTATGTATGTCAAAAGTTATTGGTTAGATTGTGAGTCGCAAGATCAGTTCTTCGAGTAAGACTCTCGCTCGGCGGACGGTGAGAGTCGCGTGCTCCGTTTTAGTGACTCGGCGTCGAAAATTTTTTTATAATACCTGGGGTCGATCTAATGCTAAACAGCTTGGCAGTCTGATAGAATATCTGAGCTCGGGATGATCGGTATATTTTTTGTTTACCAATCAAACAAATAAATAATGTTATTTTGAATTGAGTTCGGATAGGCGAAAGTAATGTGCCGGTCATTGACTGCTTGACACATTAATAACATCGAGTTTTATGCAGAATTTGACGTGCATACATGTATAAGTAATGTCTATAGATGGAATTATGAGGATCATTTGAAAATTTTACAGTATAGGCATACATTCGAGCAATTTCATAATTCATTCGCAAATCAACAGGATGTCGTTTCGTGACTGTCCGACCCTGCGTAAAGGCCTGAATTGCGAAAAAAGGACCGAAGAAACAGATGTTTTCACGTGGCGTAGAAATCTTGCTACGTTGTTGTTTTTAATTAGAACAATTCAAAATGACTAGGCAAAACGATCTGCTACGCGAGATCGTCGAATAATCGATTTCCCGGGTGAAAATTGAAAATAAATGAAAATTTTGAAATAATCTGCTCGATCAGATGGCGCCACGTCATCGACGACGCAATTTCTCGTGCGGTAAATAATTCCCATTACCAATTCGATAAAATTGATATTATTTACGACATGACCGCGATCTCTCTCTGTCTCGAAGACGAGACCCGATATTTTCTCATTTTCACGAAAATCCTCGTTTCCCGGCACCAAGCCGGCTTGCGTGTAAAATGATCATAGCATCTGCGCGAGTCTCGCTCATCGCTTCTTTGGCTTCGGCCACGGTGCAACGAGATCCCATATAGACTTCTGCGTGGATCCGCGTAACAACAACGACGAGAATTGGCGCGTCGCGTCATCGTCGTTTCGCGGCCGGCGCCACCGGTCGCAGCTGCTGCTGCTTCTGCACTCGTCACCGCTTGCTTTACTTTGCGTTTGCCGCGTGGGGGCCGCCGCCGCTGCCTAGCCTCAGCCTATGCTAAATGCTACGCCGTATGATGCCTGGCTGGCGCGGAGCCGCCGACGCCGCTGCCCGCTGCCGCCGCCACAGCCGCTCTCTGCTAGCTGTAGCTTGCACGACGGCCGTTTCGCCATCTACGTTACTACGCTCACGTACGTGGCCCATCCTTAATTCTTCGCTCAAAGTTGTGTGTTCGCTACATGTGTATTCCTTGACCTCGGCTAGATCGCTAGATAGCTCTCTCCGTGTATCCGTGCAGCGCAGCAAGGCGTCGCTTATTGATTCGGGACGACATTCACTACGTGTTCTATTGTTTATTTATCCCGCACAACCAACTGGGCTCGCGCGAGATTTTTCAACCAAGTTCTGTTACGAAGTTTCTGTGTGGATTCGCAACGAGACGACCTGAGCCATCAACATGACAGAGAGAGAGGACAATGTTTATAAGGCGAAACTCGCCGAACAGGCCGAACGTTACGATGGTAAAGTCGCATGGTATTACACACATTCTTAGTCCGGTGGCTGGTTGATTTTGATGATTGTATTCCGGGGCTTTCGTGAAAAAAAAAAAAAAAGAGAGAAATTGGAGACGACGTAGTAGTTCCGCTGGTGCCGCGGGGGCCCCTCTCGGCTGCCGCGGCACCTAGCCAACATGTAATAACTCTCGGGGTCTCTCTGTATTCTCTTCTCGTCGTATAACGCACACTCGAGAGTCGCGAGACGAGGCAAATATATACGTGTGTAAATGGAAAATCATATTCGCACACGCGAGGCGCTTTTGCTGCTACGCGGCGAACCTGGAAATTGTTGAAAAGTACTTTATTTGCCGAGTCTGCGCGTGCGTCACGCTTAAAGCCAGAGAAAACAAATCGATCGATTTTCGCTCAAATTATGTCCAGTTACGTTGACTGCATTTTACGTACACGATCCGTATATGACGCGCCATGTTGTTTTTATCTAAATAATTTAAAATATCTCCGGCCCGGTTAACGAACAAAATCCCAGCCATTTTTCGTCAGCTTTTTCGATAACGCTCACGATTGACGCTCATGATTATTATGATTGAACATTTTTGCAACGCAATATATTCTGTATAATGCATGTATTTCTCCAGCCAGCAGCATGAAAACCAACAGGCTAATACAGCTTCTGCTGGTACTCGCACAAATCCAAGTCATGATTTGTCGTTGAAATGAATTTCTTTGATTGCTCATTATGCTCAAGGAAATTCAATATGATATTTTTTTAACATTTTTCTCACAAAAATTAGCAAAACTCATGATGGAGTCTTGAGCGACGATTAGCAACTGAATGAGGTTGTGAACCAATTCTGCCTCATTCGTTTGCAAAATTTCAGTATTTACAATTATACTTGAATTATAATTCACATTATATAGTAATTATTTTATGATTTGATAACTGATAGCACATATTTTTCAAATTCCAAAACTCAAAGATAATATAAGAGATAAAATCTAGCGGTTAGACGCTGTGTTTATCTTATATTGTATAGATAATCATTATAATCTTATAGCCATTCTACTAAAGCATTTAATAAAAAATTAATAAAAATCTAATCTATTTTGAGTCTATCTAGCCACTTATGATTAACTATTTTTCATTAACGACATTAGCGTTGAATCATCATGATT
This sequence comes from Trichogramma evanescens, assembly GCA_902732785.1. Taxonomy (NCBI): domain Eukaryota; kingdom Metazoa; phylum Arthropoda; class Insecta; order Hymenoptera; family Trichogrammatidae; genus Trichogramma; species Trichogramma evanescens. The sequence goes on from CACVKI010145831.1 coordinate 110,729, forward strand.
TCCAATTTAAAAAACTTTAAAAATTTCCATTTTAAAATTCTCAAGCATAATGTAATTATAAAAAAAAGTACAACTTTAGTCATCAACTGGTTTTTTCTCAAAATACAAATTGTTCAACATTCCAGAACATTCCATGACAATTTACTAGCCAATGGGTATTTTCCTTTTACCTAAAAATGCCCCAGCACCAAGCTGTTGGAATTGAGTTATGTTACTTTTATACATTGCAAATTGCGTTTAACCCGGTTACGACCTACGTCAATATCAATTACGTTACAGAATATCGTAACGACATTACTTCTTTTAACGTCGAAAATAATCAATGGCATTAACGTCTTTTTTGTTATCTTTTTCCAGAAATGGTCGAAGCAATGAAGAAAGTTGCGTCGCTAGACATAGAACTCACAGTCGAAGAGCGCAATCTTCTATCAGTAGCATATAAAAATGTTATTGGTGCGAGGAGAGCGTCCTGGCGAATTATCTCCAGTATCGAGCAGAAAGAGGAAACTAAAGGCGCCGAGGAGAAGCTCGAGATGATCCGTCAATACCGGGGTCAGGTCGAAAAGGAGCTCAGAGACATTTGCGCAGATATCCTCGGAGTTTTGGAAAAACACCTGATACCCTGTGCATCCACCGGAGAATCAAAAGTTTTTTACTATAAAATGTAAGTTGAAGGCCTGCTGCTGCTGCTGCTGCTCTCAGCTGCTGGTCACGTGTAAATCACGCGCTCCTTTTTGAGAAACACACATGAGTCAATTTCCTATTTCGACATTCGCACAGTAATTAGCGCATTATCAAACGTTTCGACCATGAGTAAGACGCACGATCGTTTCAGCTGATCCGTTGTATATACGGTACATGGAAGTACACAATGTCATATTGTCATATTAAACGCATTAGCGGTATTAACTATACGTATAATAGGAGCCGGTCAATGCTCCATTAGTGAATCTATAGCGCCATCGCAGTTCCACAAGTGTTTGGCACCTTACCCGTTTATCGCGCTAAGCCTCGAACATCCTCAACTCGCATACTTCACATGTAAACATGATATTTTTTTCTTGAAATTTCGCAGGAAGGGAGATTACCATCGTTACTTGGCAGAATTTGCAATTGGCAATGATAGAAAGGAGGCTGCGGAGAACTCGCTCGTGGCGTACAAGGCGGCCAGCGACATCGCCATGACAGACCTACCGCCAACACATCCCATCCGTCTCGGACTGGCTCTGAACTTTTCTGTATTTTATTACGAAATTCTCAACAGCCCCGATAGAGCTTGCCGCTTAGCGAAGGCCGCGTTCGACGACGCCATCGCAGAGCTCGATACTCTGTCCGAAGAAAGTTACAAAGATTCCACTTTGATCATGCAACTGCTCAGGGATAATCTCACGTTATGGACTTCTGACATGCAGGGAGATGGTAATAGGAATACCATAAATACTTTTCTAAATCATCTATGCATTTTAAAAAATTAGCACTATTTTTTGCGTATTGCAAAAGCCCCAAAATTACTTGACAATTGGCTGCAATATCTTGTCTATCCTTTAAAACTTTTGTAAAAAAATTTTAAAGACTAAAAGACCCACTGAACATTGAATCTCAATCACATTGTTTTCTAAACATTCATGTAATTTTTTGGAAATTTGTTACATATTGAACTCTTATTAATTCTTATTTCATTCTCACAGGTGAAGGTGAACATAAAGAACAGCTTCAAGATGTGGAAGATCAGGACGTTTCGTAACTTACTAAATAAAACCAATGAATATAAGTTGAAGATAAGAATGGTATTATTATGCAAGAAATAATCAGTCTAGCTGGAACAAGAATGCAAAAAAAAGGATGATCGTTTAGTAATTTTTGAGTGTAAAATGCATACTCAAGCCAAACCATTTTATCATTACTAATAAATATAATACACGTGTAACCATATGTAATGCAAACTCTCATGATCTTCATCTTGCAGTAAAACAGTTTTGACTTTCATTGTACTTGAGCTTAAGAAAAATAACCAACAGGAAACATTCTGAATTTTCATTATCACAAACACTTACTGTAACTGTTTTTTCATAAGACTTATAATTATTATCGTAATCAAAAATATAAATTGTGTAGCCTTGGATCGTGAGAAATAATTTCAAATTTCAAATCAACAATAAATTAAATAGAACCCATATTCATTCATTTTTTCATCCTTGATACAGCTCAATTTCCCCGCTCATGAAACTCACTCGATTATACACAATTTAAAACGTAACGACAAATTCAAACAGTAGAGTAAGCAATTAATAAGACAATCGGAAACAATCGCGGTAACGTTTTTTCATCGTATGATTTTTGCCTCGCGCGCAGTTGGTTCGTTTTTCGAAATTATGTTACTTGAAACATGCATTCCATATATTATATACATACAGATCTGTGTGAAAACTGACTTTTCTAATCCGATTTTCGTTTGTATTATCTCAAAAATTGTCAAACATTTTTCTGAATTAAAAGAAAGGCTGATATTAAACATATACAACAAAAAAAAACAATGAGCATTTAACTAACAATGTTATTATATTAACTATTATAAAGCAAGACTCATCTATGCATTTACGAAAGTTGTGTTTTTCGAAAAATTCACTAAACCAGCATCATTTTTCATTTATGTCACAGCACAAAAAAAAAAATATCTTCAAGAGACGCTGTATAATTTACTAGAGATTGTGTCTTTATTACGCCAATCATGATTTTATTTCTACGATATTGAATTTGTTTGTCAGAAAATATTATGATTTTTAATAAGGACTTTGTCACTAAAAAGAAAGAAAAAATAAAAATAACATTGGATTTCTCTAAATCGAAAGTTATACATTTTATTCCTCGTGCAAATTCCTTACGGAGCCTTCCTCTTCCTCTCTCTCTCTCAAAAACGAAGCCCGAACGCAAAGTGTCGTTTTTTTTCTTTCTCTTCTCCTCTTTATCCCTCGTTCCATCTCCTCCTCCTCTCTCTCGCTCGCTTCCCTCTTATACACTGTACATACCGCGCGCAGCACGTATATAAAGAGTTAAGCGCGCTACATGCGATCCGGTATACACATACGACGACGAGGAGGAGAGTCCCTACTTTTGGGCCTTGCATATCTTTCAACCTTGCTCTCTCTCTCTCTGCTGCGCGGAACAAGCTCTGTATATATATATATGTACGGACGCGGGAAGGGAGAGAAGGAAGACTCTCTGCTGCGGAGGAGAGCAAGGAAGGTATAATATAATGCTCCTGCACTCTTGTACACGCAGAGCGGAGCAGTTGCCGCCATGTCAGTGTCGAGCTAAGTGCATTACGGGAGCGCGAATACGCACACAGGTAGTGGAGTACTCGAGGGGGACTCTGTGTTTTCTCCCTTTATAATATAAAATACACAATACTGCGAAGCTCCGATGTGATTTTTGTAATATAGTTTTCTGCGTACCCTCGGCGTAGTTCGACAATCGGCCCGCTGCAGTTCTCTAATGAATCTCTCTTCGCGGTGCACGTGTGTGTCGTTTTTTCACCTGTGCGCTGCGCACCCCTCTTATGGTACGCGAGAGGATCAAGTTCACACAGTACACGTTTATTACGCGCGCGCTCGAGGCATATGCGTGCGTAAAATCGGATGCCAAAGTTTGAAAATATGATCGTGAGATCCGATAAAAATATAGAAAAAATCATAATGGGCACGTGACGAGAACCAAGCGATATCAACATGCTTGACTGCAATCGTCGATCGAGGCTCGTCGTCCTCTTGGCTCTGCTGCTGCTGCTGCTATCGATCAGCTGCTCGGCGGAAAAGGTGTACTACCTCGAGGTGTCGGAGAGCGCCGCGCCCGGCACCCGTATCGGCTTCATCAACGTCGACGTCAACAAGCCCTACCTGATAGTGCCGGTCTCGGGCAGCGCCATCGACAGCGACTTCAGCATCGATCACGTCACCGGCGAGATCAAGTCCAAGGCATGGCTGGATCGCGAGTCCCGGCCCCTCTACAGCCTCCTCGTGCTGCCCCAAAACGTGCGCGTCGTCATCAAGATCCTCGACGAGAACGACAACGCGCCGCAGTTCCCCGTGGAGCGAGTGGACATCGAGTTCCCGGAGAATCTGCCGCGCGGCTCTAAGCGAGCCCTGCCGCCCGCGAAGGATCCGGACCTCGATCGTTACAGCACCCAGCGCTACGACATCATCGCCGGCAATCACGGCGACTCGTTCAAGCTGGTGGCGCATCGCGGCTACGACGGCATCCTCTATCTCGATCTGCAGAACAGCGTCGCCCTCGATCACGAGCAGCGCTCCAGCTATCAGCTGCTGATCAAGGCCTTCGACGGTGGCTCGCCCCCGCTCAGCTCCCAGCTCCAGGTCAACGTCACCGTGCAGGACGTGAACGACAACGCGCCCGTCTTCGAGAAGAACGCCTACGTGGTGGAGCTGCACGAGAACGCGACCCTCGGCACGCCCATACTGCAGCTGCAGGCCCGGGACGCCGATTCGGGCGACAACGGACGCGTCGTCTACTCGATCAATCGACGCCAGTCCGATCGCGAGAGGATCTTCGAGATCGACGAGGCCACGGGCCTGCTGAGCCTCGGCAAGCCGCTCGACTTCGAGACCAAGGAGCGCCACGAGATAGTCGTGGTCGCGCGCGATCTGGGCGCTCAGCCGCTCGAGGCCAGCGCCTTCGTCACGATCTTCGTCGTGGACGTGAACGACAACGAGCCCGTGATCAACGTGCACTTCCTGTCGGACGACGCCTCGCCCAAGGTCAGCGAGAACGCGCCGCCCGGCGAGCTGGTGGCGCGCATCAGCATCAGCGATCCGGACTCGCAGCACGAGTATCTCAACGCCACGGTCAATCTCACCGGTGGCGAGAATCACTTCGGCCTGGCGACCCACGAGAACACGCTCTATCTCGTGGTGGAGGATCAGCTGCTGGATCGCGAGGCCAAGTCCAGGTACGAGCTCGTCGTCGAGGCCATCGACTCGGGCCAGCCGCCATTGAAGGCCGCCAAGAGCTTTCAACTACTCGTCTCGGACGAAAACGATAACGCGCCGGAATTCGATCAGCCAATTTACGAGTGCGATCTGTTGGCCTCGGCCGAGCCGGGAAGCCCCTTGGCGAGCGTCCAGGCTCGTGATCCCGACGAGGACCTCAACGGTCAAGTGAGATATTCGATACTGGGCAACTCCAGCTGGTTCGAGATCAACGAGGAGACCGGCCTGATAACGACCAAATCGCCGATCGATTGCAACGTCGACGCTACGCCCGTGCTCGTGGTGGAGGCTCGAGATCTCGGGGAACCGTCTCTGGCGAGCACCGCGACGGTACGCGTATCCATCAGGGACTCGGACAACAACGAGCCGGTTTTCGATAAGCCTTTCTACAACGTGTCTTTACCCGAAGATTTTCCAATTGGCAATTGTTTTTTTAAGGTAGGCATTAACACATAGCTACGATGTAAGAACGAATTGAAACATTTTCGTATGGTACCCAGATGACTGCTGTAGACTACGATTGTGGAATAAACTCCATGATCAATTACACGATTTTCAAGAGCACCAGCTCGGAGGATCTGTTCGTCGTCGATCCGGTGAGCGGCGATGTCTGCTTGAAGAACAATCTGGACCGAGAAAAGTCCGAAGTCGAGGAAATCCTAATTGCAGCCGTTGACAAAGGTTCCTAATCTCACTTCTAAGAACCCTGAATCATCTATAATTTTTATACTTTTATAAATTTGTACAGGTGGCTTGAGCGCGTACTCGCTCGTCCGCATCAACATCATCGACGTGAACAACAATCATCCGACCTTCCTGCGCAGCGAGTACAACGTCACGATCGAGATCAGCAACAGCAACGGGCCGAATAATCAGAAGCAGCAGCGGCCGGCGATCGTGCGCTGCTCGGCCCGCGACGCCGACGCCGGCTACTTCGGCCGCGTGCAGTACTACTTTCTCAACGGCCAGGCCGGCCAGGACGTGTTTCGCATCGACAAGGACACGGGCGAGATCTTTCTCGATCGGCCGGACCTCGTCAACAATCACGTGGTCTATCAGTTCCACGTGGTGGCGATAGACTACGGCGGCCTGAAGAGCAAGAGCGAGGCCGTCGTGAGGATCACGGCGGTGCTCAAAAACTCGTCGTTCGTTCGATGCAGCTGGCCGCGACAGATCATGGAGGCGAGGGAAGATCTGCCGATCGACTCGGGGATCGGTTTCGTCGAGGTCGCCGCTACCAGCAGCAGCAGCAGTAGTTACTCGTTCTCCCTGCAGCCCCGGGACAACGCCGACTGGCTACTGGACTCCTCGACGGGCGCTCTGCGCAGCAAACGACCACTGGATCGCGAAGCCCGGGATCACTATCTGCTAAGCGTCCGTCTCAACGACACGATCTCCGTCGGCTACTGTCAGATCGAGGTGCGAGTCATCGACGTCAACGACAATCCGCCCGAGTTCCAGCTGATCCAGGCGAGGATATCCGTGCCCGAGTCGTACGCGCTGCACAGCACTCTGTACATAGCCAGCGCTCGGGATCGGGACATCGTACCGAGTGCCACCCCCGTCCGCTACTCGATCAAGGACAAGCAGGAGCAGCGGCTGTTCGGCTGCGACGCCGAGTCCGGCGAGATATTTCTCATCGCTCGGCTGGATTACGAGCGACAGCAGAGACATCGGCTGGTTGTGGTGGCGCAGGACGGCGACGGGCTGCAGTCCAAGCTCGAGCTGGACGTAGAGGTGCAGGACGTCAACGACAACAGTCCGGTTTTCGAGCAGGATCGGATATTCTTGACGATCAAGGAAAATTATCACTCGCCCTATCCCGTGAGTCCTGCATTATTGTAACAATGAACTAAACGATCGATCGTTTTATTCATTTATTTGCTTTTTGCCACTAGATATTCAAGCTACAAGCGAGCGACAACGACTCGGGCAGAAACGCCCGTCTTCAGTATCAGATCCTCGACGACGAGGACGATACGGGCCCGCTCGACATCAATCCCGACACGGGCTGGCTGACGCTGAACCGAGGCTTCGATCGGGAGGCCAACGACAGTCACGTCTTTCGCATCCAAGCCTCGGACTGCGGACTGTTGCCGCTCACCGCCACCGTCGAACTTCGCATCCAGGTGCTCGACGAGAACGACAATCCGCCTCGATTCGCGCGCGACTCTTACTCCTACGAGATCACGGAGAACGCCGAGGCCGACGTTTATCTGCAGGACCTGGTAGCCAACGACGCCGATCAAGCCGACAACTCGCGACTCGAGTACTCGCTCAAGCCGCAGGACGACCACGTTAAGATCGATCCGAAAACTGGAAAAATCACGATCAGAGCGAGTCAGCTGGATCGCGAGACCACCGAGCTGTACAGGTACGTGGTGGAAGTGCACGATCACGGCAGGCCGAGGCTGCTGGCCAGGGTGCCGCTGGAGATCAGGGTGCTCGACGCCAACGACAACTCGCCGATCTTTCTCACGCGCAAAGACCTCGCCGTGCACGCGAGGGAGTATCAGCCGGTCAACGCGTTCGTCGTGCAGATGCAGGCCGTGGATTACGACGCGGGTGACAATGCGCGAATCGCTTATTCCATCAAGCCCGGTAAGTTGTAACAATAATGTGCGACTATCGACCGATTAACTTTGTAACTTTTTATGATTGCATCATTTAGAGAATAAAACTCGAAGCCACGAGATGTTCAGCATCGACGAGAGCAGTGGCGTGATAAGACTCAAGGAAGTGTTGGTCCAGGAGGAGTGCGACTCGTACGATGTCTTGGTCGCAGCAACCGATCTGGGCAATCCACCAAGGCAAAGCGTCGATTCTCTTCGAGTCAGAGTCATCTCCTTAACGGATCAGCAACGCATCTCTTCCAACTATGTATTGCGTTTCGAGGTAATTATTATATTATATCAGCTGCGGCTTTTACTGAACTGCAAAATAATAATATTTACTCGATCGTCCAACCAGGTGTACGAGGACATCGACGTGGGTGAGCAGATCGGCAATCTGCCGCGTATATTCAGCGCCGGTCATCGCGTCAACTACACGATTCTGTCTGTGACACCGACCGACAGCTCGGCTCTCTTCGAAGTTGAATCACCGAGTGGAAAAATAATCGTCACCGACAATCTCGACTACGAAAAGGTTCTCGAGTACAATCTCGAGATCGAGGCGGTGGACCTCACCGCCACCGGTGGGGGAGTCTCGGTCCTGTTCTCGGTGACCTGCGTCGTCCTGGACGTGGACGACAACGCGCCCACCTGGCCCGAGGATCCGGTGTTCATCGAGCTGTCGGAGTGCGCCGCGCTGGGCTCGCGCATCCATCAGTTCCGAGCGACGGACGCCGACAACGACGGCGACGTCGAGCTACGCTACAGCATGAGCAACGAGCATCCGCCGGGCTCGGCCGATCTCTTTCATCTGGACCCAATTACGGGCATACTGTCGTTGAAGAGGCGTCTGGATTACGAGGTGGTTTCCGAATACTTTTTCCGAGTCAAGGCCGAGGCAGGTAGTCGTAGCTCGTGGTGCTCGGTGAGAATCGGCCTGCTGGACGAGAACGACAACGATCCGCGTTTCGTCGTGCCGCGAAACGGCGAGGCGCCGCTGCTCGTACCTGTGAACGCCAAGAAAGGCTCTCGGATCCAGCGCCTCATCGCCGTGGACGAGGACAGCGGCGAGAACGGCCGCGTCACGTATCGCCTCGAGCGCGAGCAGAACTACGTGAGCCTGAACGAGACGACGGGCAGCTTGAGCCTGCTGAGATCGCTGCCGGACAGCGGCCTCGAGATCGACGTCGTGGCCAGCGACCAAGGCTCACCCACGCAGAGATCGACCGGCATGAGACTCCGACTGATCAGCAACGGTCAGGCGCAGAAGATCTCGTCGTCGCAGATCTTCTACGCTCAGCCGAGCGTGCGAGTGTCCGAGTCGGCCCGGGTGGGCACGAGGATCGCCGATCTCGAGCAGTTCACCCTCTCGTACTTCGACAACGTCACTTTCTCCGTGCCGGAACAGCAGCAGCAGTACAGCGCCGAATTCGAGGTGCTGAGCGACGGCGGAGTAGTGCTCAGGGCTGGCCTGGATCGCGAGCGAGTAGCCTCGTACTCGGTGCCGGTGCTGGCGCGCTCCAAGCGCCAGGTGGACGCGACGACGCTGCGCGTAGTCGTGCTCGACGAGAACGACAACAGGCCGAGCTTCGCGGCCGAGTCCTGCGCCGGCAATCATCTGGTGGTGCCGGAGAACAGCGGCGCGGAGGCGCCGATGGCCGTGCACCGGGTCACGGCCCACGATCCGGACGAGGCCGAGAACGCCACGATCGTCTACACGATTCACGCGGGCGACGACGACAACGAGTTCGAGCTCGACGAGACGAGCGGCCTGTTGACGGCGTCCAATCTCGATCGCGAGAAGACCTCCAGATACGTACTGATTATTAAAGCCAGCGACCAGGGCACGCCGAGCCTCGAGTCTTACTGCAATCTCACCGTCACGGTGCTGGACGACAACGATAACGCGCCGCTGTTCATCGAGAACGAGTACACGGTCAAGCGAGACGATGACGTTTTCGACGACGACGACGACGATTGCTCTCGAAACAAGGCCACGAGCTCGTCGTCGTCGTGCAACGCCACGAGGAGCTACGAGGCCCACGTCGCGGAGAATCTGCCGATCGGCACGAGCGTGTTGAAGCTCACGGCGGTGGATCCGGACCACGGCGTCAACGGCAAGGTCATCTACTCGATGAGCGACGAGACCTTTTACGAGTTCAATATCGACAATCTGACGGGTGTCATCACTACGTCTGGGTAAGTTTCTTCAATTACGAGTTTATTTTTGTAAGTCAAATTTCTTTACGCGCTTTGGGGTTTGCGTGCGACGAGATAATCGTAAAGATTTCGCGCGCTTCGAATCTTCGGCCCGTGCCGCGTGCGTCGCGTCAATTTGCCAGCTGCCGCAGTTTAGTTTGAGGGCGCTGTTTAACGACCTCGAGGTTAAAAAAAAGACGACAATCGAAGTACTGTACAGACTGCAGCGTCGCGTGCGACTCTGCGCATCTCACTCGCATCGTGCCGGTGTTCGTGCATATAGGCGCTTCTGTCAAAAGCAAAACAAGTACAGCGCTGCAACATCGAGTGATCTCGGTGAAAAAAAAAAAATACTCTAATTTACAAGTGATCGCGAGTCAGTGAGCAAAACCATGTCCGCGTCGAACGATGAGAGTTTACGCGAAGAAAGTGGCGCAGACAACGAACGATCGGACAAATTGGAACGATTGATGAGAATGCGCGACGAGTGCAACTGGGAAAACCGAAGAGAGCGATACGAATTTCTTCGTGAATTTTGCGACTTTCTCAAGGATCCGGGATACCAATCTCTGAATATCCGAGACATTTTTCAAAAGGAAATTAATTGGATTCTGCAGAAGGAACCAACGCTTCCCAGGTAAGGAGATCAAAATTACCAAGATAAACCATTCATCAGTTTCGTGGCTCGCACTAACTATAATATTGTAAGACGAGCCACATCGCACCGTACCTTTCCCGTTACGAATTACTCACTCGATCGAAATTTACAGGTTTAGACAGGCGCGTTTTCTCCTAGCTTGCGCGTACGGCGCGAGCGAAATCGTGGAGGATTACCTCGAGCTCGGCCAGGATCCCAATAATTTTTCCCACGAATCGATCGATCCACCGTTACACTTGGCTCTGTACCGCGGCCACAAGGAGGTGGTCGAGTCGTTGCTGAGACACGGCGCAGATCCGAATTTGGTCAACGAGGATGGATCGACACCCCTTCATGTTATTTGCAACAGAGACGATTATTGCGACGACGACGACGGCATGGCAGAGCTATTTTTTAAGATCAACGAGGATATCCACGAGACGGTACAAATTGACGCCGTTGACAAGCTGGACCGGACACCTCTTCAATGGGCCGTGGCGAATCTCTTGCCGAATACCGTCGATGTTCTTTTGGATCGCGGTGCTGATCTGTCCATTTTCGTTTTTCCCACGCACTTCGCCGAGGGTTTTAAGCCAGAAAATTATGACATTGCGAATGATTTTAAATTCAGTCTTGCATCCGACGCTCTGATCGTCGTCGAACGACTTGAGAAGCGAGGATACGAACTGACGCGAAGCGACGCTTTGACGATCATGAAATCTTTCGACAAATACGGATTATTCGAGAATCTTGAAAAATCTTGGTATAACGACGAGGAATTTGCGAGCAAAGCGAAAAAAGTAATGGTGAATCCGAGTCTGTCGCTCTACGACTTGATCCGTTCAAAAACCAAAAAGGCGGAAAACCGGGTCACATATTCGGTCTATGAGAAGTTCGCCCGAGCTGGTTACTTTGATTCGCTCCTCAAAAAGCATGTCGAGGCTTGCGCCGAGCATTTCTGCGAGAAACTATTAAGAAACTTTTTCCGGCGATGGGTAGTGGATTCTTTCATGGAGCTGACGCACTACCGACTTCCAATACTCTGCTGCGATTTGATCATTGATGGGCTGAATAACGAAGATTTACGCAATATTTGCATGGTACCAAGAGGCCTAAGCTCATGATCGCTCTTTCATTTTTGTAACGACTTTCAGTAACTGAAAAAAATTCAACCGTATAGAAAATAGCTACATCTCAATAAAATCATAATTATAAGAAAACTTTGATACATATGTTTGTAATAGAAATAGTAATAATTTTGTTTAACAATGAGTGTTCATTAATGTACATAAATAAAAAATATTTAATTTCTTATTTTTTTGTATTCAATTAAAATTATATTCGCGTGTTTTAATTTTACTTCAATTTTATTTACCAAAAATCCTAAAGAAATTATACTGCTGTTTATTAATTTTTTTTAAGCCAAAACCGTATCTCAATTCGATCATATTGCTTTCTAGACCAATCGATTACGAGAAGCGCAAGCACTACTCGTTCAAAGTTCTGGCAATGGACAGCGGGAGGTCGAAGGTGCGTTTGACGTTCTGCCGCGTCGACATCTACGTCAAGGACGTCAACGACAATCGTCCTTTATTCAACGAGTACCTTTACCAAATCGATCTGCCGGCCGACACCCCGGCTAACCAAGAGGTGTTGCGAGTCGAGGCTCACGACGCCGACGACGAGCTCAACGCCCAAATCGTTTACAGTCTCGTGCACGAAAACGACGACGACGACGACGATGACGCGAAAAAATTCATCATCAACGAGAGATCAGGCTCGATCAGCGCGACGCAGTCGCTGCGCGAAAACGAGACGAGACTGTACCGCTTGAAAGTCGTGGCCACGGATAAGGGCACTCCGTCTCTACGTACGCAGGCCCTCGTCGAGTTTCGACTCTTGGGTCGCGGCGCTACCGCTACGGATCACCTGCGCGCCAACACGGCCGCGCTGCAGTTCCAGAGCAGCGTCTACACGATCGAGATCCGGGAAAATCTGCCCGCCCGCACGGAGATACTGCAGGTGACGGCGCTCAGGTACAACGGCCGCAAGCAGCAGGTGTCGTACTACATCGGGGCGGGCGACGACGAGGGCCGCTTCGAGGTCGATCGCCAGTCCGGGGTGATCAGGGTGCGCGACCCCGGCCAGCTGGATTACGAGCTGTGGAAGGGTCGCTCGATCAATCTGACGCTTTTAGCAAAGACGCCGGACGATGGGCCGCTCGTCAGGGAGGCTTACGCCAAGCTCAACGTGTTTCTCAAGGATGCCAACGACAACGCGCCGATTTTCACGCAGAGCGAGTACTTTGCCACGGTGGCCGAAGGCAAGCCCAAGAATTTCTTTGTCGCCAAAGTACGTATCATAAGCAATGAACTATTACGAACGTGACTGCGATTTATTTAATTATTTCTTTCCAATCGTGCTTAGCTACTAGCCATCGACGAGGACGAGAAGTCCAACGGTCAGGTCACCTACAACATCGTCGACGGGAACGTGGACAACGCCTTCGTCGTGCAGTCGTCCGGTGTGGGCGTGGTGCGCACCAACATCGTGTTGGACCGCGAGATACGCGAGCGCTACAGCCTGACGCTCATCGCCACGGACAGCGGCAGTCCCCAGAGGACTGGCACGACGACCCTCAACATTCGCGTCATGGACGTCAACGACAATCGGCCGACTTTCCCGGAGTATCAGACCATACTCGTCCGAGAAGGTAAGATATTCATTCGAGCACGTGATAAAGATTTCAATTTAAAAACGCCGGCCAATCATAGCGTGCTAAGCATACAGACGCTACTGAGACTGAAACGGTTATTTACACATCAAGGGCTGGTTCCGAATGGAAACAAATTCGACGAGAATGAAAACAAACTTTTCATGTTTGTTCATGAGTTACGAAATAGTATATTACGTGCCTAGGGAGCGAAAAACTGGAAAGCCTCAGAGCACGTGTAATTATCGTCCGAGGCGAAGCCGAGGCCGATAAACATGTGCTCTGAGGCTTTCTACTATTTTTCATGAATCCCCTAGCAGATATTAACTTTTTCGTTTTGGCCGCCGGGACGAAAAAGGTTAGTTTCGGCTGGGGTAGCATGAAAAAAAATTTTTAAAACTTTTAATCTTTTTGTTGCGAATTCAGAATCTTTGCCTGTCACATACTTTAAGGCAAACGACAATTTAAATTGAGTAATCAATTAAGTTATCAATTACACTGGAAAAGTATTCAAGCTTTGAAGTTGAAATTGTATAGAAAATAAGCGCAAATACGTGTTAAAATTATTTGTCTTTGAGCTCGATTAGAATCGTTCAGTTTATATAACTAAGATTAATTGAAATATTATTATTATAATGTGACGTTACTATCCATTGGTTGATGTAAAATTGTATTGTGCTTTGAACTTAATGATGAAAATCAGTATTGGTACTCGAAAAATTCAAATCTTCATATGTTGAAACAAGATGAAGAAAATTTTTCGAGTAAACTTTCACGAAAACTTCCCTACCAAAAAAATGCATATAGGTTTTATATGGTGTGCCATAAGATAAATTGTATGGTTTATTACACAATATCCTACAGGGGCCGTCCATAAATTACGTAAACACTTTTTTCAAGATTTTTG
>CACVKI010145832.1:0-20623 GCA_902732785.1 Trichogramma evanescens
GATTTTAGGACTTCTTAAAGAGAGTGGTAGGTGGTCCCAAAAATTCTGAAAAAATTCAAGCAGATTCTTTGAAAAATTTAAAAACTTTTGATCGTTGCATTTTTTCGTTCAGGTACTTCTATATCGATATAGAAAATAACAAAGATTTTTTTATAATGAGGAAAATCCTCTACAAAATGGGCCCTAAGGCCCATTGGATCAAACTAAGCACAGGGAGCTTCAGTATTGGGTACCAGGAGACCGCAAAAAAATTTTGGAGCAAATCCATGACCCGGACCTGAAAAGCTCTCCTTGTTAGTTGTGCAGGGAATTTTAAATTGGTTCTTTTATATTTTACAGATTAAAATATTTAAATTATTCATTTTCAAATCAGAGTATTTTTTAAGTAATATGAATGTTAAATGAGCAGTAGCATGAATATGATTTAAAATTTATTAAATTATTAATAGTAAACATGATTAAATAATTGGCCGAAAGTACACTGAAAAAATCTTAGGTACGAGTCTAACAACGTGGACAGCTGGATTAGAAAAAGATATTCTGCTGCCACAACAAAATCATTGTGCTATATAATTGGCTGCTAAATTTTGCAAAATTATTTTGCTGTGGCAGGAAGAAAATATCTTTTTCTGATCCGGCTGTCCACTTTTGTTGGACTAGCCCCTAAGATTTTTTTCAGTGTAAAGTTGTGTTGAGTAAATGTCATATGCAGTCACGAGTAAATCACGGGAATCACTCTCTATACATTTTAGTCAAGTTAGAATAAATAATTCGAAGGCAATATCATGTTTATAAAGAATTGCTCTGTTCAATGCAATCTAAAAAGCCTATATTAATATAAATTTCAAACAATATGTCACGTTATCCCTCATACATAAAATTACTGTAAATGTTCGAAGAGTACATTTAAATGGCGCGCAGATCGATGGATAGGACTAGTTTCAATTAAGTGTTAAAAAAAGTGTCAAATATAATATTTACTTATTTTACTGCAATCATTTCTGACAAAGTCAATTAACCAAAATATTTTTACGATCGCAGGGGACCATAGATAAAAATAAAATACCTCAATCACTGTAAAGTTTCCGAAAAATTCCCGGCAAATGAATCACAAAGCAGTGCAACAAAGGTTCTATTGATCAAAGATATAGAGATAAATCATATCATCGTTAAGAAAGCGCTTGTATCACCTTTTAATTGGTACTCGATTTCTTTAAAATTTATTTCCTAATTACATTTTAATTAGTGAGATTATAACTTTTTCCTTATTTTTTTTATGATCGTGTTTAATTTACTAAGATAAGCACATTTGCTAATATAACATTGATGCTTACAAAGAAAATCTTTGAACCAAAAACTGCGTTGATTACGATCTTTTTTAACTGCTTTACATACATGCTTTTTTATATAAAAATTCCTTTCCTTTAGAAGGAATCATTCAAATTTGTTCGAAAAATTTTCATTAAAAATCGAATGAATAATTTTGTTCGTCACATTTAAAATAAAGGATTTTCTTTGATATCATTCGAGGAAACGGATTTTCTTGTCCACATTTAAAAAAGAAACTGTCTTCGATTACGAAACAAGAGAATTTAAATTTCAGAGGTAAGTAGCGTAAAGAAGATAGACACAAACACAACATTTTCATGAAATAAACCTTATAAATAAAATTTATCTCTAAGAATCTGCAAGATCAAGCAAAAGCAATCAATTGCCAATAAGATAAAAAACAAAACGCTTTTATGACATGAACAGAGGCAATGCCTATACAAAAACTGATGTTGGCTGTTTTTATATTGAAGAGATAATTCAAGTCCATTCACAAATCCCTACCTATGATCGCGAGAGAGGTAGTAGGGGCTCACGCGACAAAATTTTATAAAGCCGGTAGCGAACACGCGTGACTTCTCATTATTACCGGGGACAGTCGAGCGTCGTGTTTCTAGTTATAAAATAGTTTTGAAAACACAAAAAGAAACCAAGTTCAATGAAGAGGAGAAGACGATAAAGGTATTATTTTTTTTAAACAAGATTTATAACGTGACGTGTATAAATTGTTGCCACATGAAGTAAAGTTATTGCTATAAAAGCAAGTTGTGCGCGTTACCCATTCAGTGCAAAAAAAGTGACCTTAAAAATTATGACAAATTAGACCGATTGATTAAACATGAGTTATAACATATTGAATAAACAATGTTCTGAGTGCAATGAACATTAAAAACCGTTCGTTTAGCGCACGTGTTTATTGCAGTACAGGTTTTTTTGTGCGATTAATAATTCGACGAAGTAATTTTTTTCTCATTTTTTTCGAAAATTACAAAAATACGGGAAAGTCCATTCGCATAGTTACCGGTATCGTTGCGTACCTTACAGGTATTTATCAAATTGCAGTGGAATATTTCCAAGATTATCTTTTTAACTACGTATTTACAGCTACTTGTACGATTAGCCATTGCTATGACACTCAACGACTTTAAAAATCTTTCAATAATTAAGACATCATGATAGTTAATGATCGGAAATTCCGATTGTACTCTTAGTAGCTTGCTCAAACAATGTCGAAAAAAATTACTTTATTATTTGTTTTGAATAATCGTACAAAAATGTGGAAGTGCGTGAATCAATTGTTTAGTTCATAGAAAATCGACTGTATCGGCAAACATTTTTGAAAGTCAGTTAAAAGAAGTATGCTGTCATGATATTTTATGCACAACCGATAAGTAAACAAAGAAAACAGTGATTAACTTTGTATTCGAACGATAAAGTAAACTTTTTCAATAACCTGATTGATTTAAACGACTGATTTTCACGACACGTTTATTTAAAACAATAAACCAATTTTTGTCAAGATTTACTGTAAAAAATGAATCATTATTATTGGCGGGTAATAAAATAGATCATCATAGATTATCATAATAAAAGTTAGATAAAAATAAATTTTAATCACACGACAATGTAGTAGTAAAAAAATTGTAATATATTGCCCGACGTTGCAAAACTTATCAAATGAAGTTTTACAAAGCAAATATTATAGAGCTCGCATTAGTTATTCGACCAGCCTTGTTAATGATTTTTATGTCAAGGTACGCTGGGTTCATTCTAAAGTTGAAAAATGAAGATTTTTTAATAGGTAAAACAGGCTTTGTAATGTGCTTAATCTTTAAAGTCATAGCATTTAATTATCGTTTACACTACTATCGTACAGTAATAAACAAAGAGGAGGTATCGCATTGCGACTAATTATACCTGCCTACTATATCTTTAATAATATTTGGATCGATTTTATGTTAATTAATATTCATTTTTCAAATCAAATAATCTTGAAAATCGTTACATTATGAAGAGGCTCTCGGCGCAGATATATCTCAGGAATGGCAGGCATTTACATAGCGTCATCATGACTAACCGCTCTCGGTACAATAACTTTTTTCTTGAATCAGCTGACATGGTTATGTCCATCACAAGTTCGAACATTGTAACCAAAATCGAGGCATTTATAAACAGAGAATGGTTGTAGTTTCGATAAATCATTAGATTATAATACGGTATGTTGACTTTTAGAATCATAGACTGTTATAACATTGATAATCGCCATTTTTATCGTCGGACGCGCCTCGCCGGTGCAAATCATAGGAAAAAAAGTCTTATCTACTCTTCAAGTGTTGGTATCGGTGTCTTTTGTCATGGGGTCATTTAATGGCATACGAGTCGACGCATTCACACGCAGACGATAAGACTAGACGTGAAGATTTTTTTCTCGATTAACGATGCGTCAATCGTGATTTGCAATTAAATCCATGAGCGTCGATGAATTTTCAATTTTTGCGCAAGCTTGGTTATTGTTCTTATTGGCCACTTACTCAGTTGCGCGTTGACTCGAAGCCGAACTTTCTCGAGCGAAAATAAAAACTGCTGTTTTTCGAGTAAAATGTCCAAATGAAGCAGTCCTTTAGCTGCGAGAGGCAGAAGATCCCGAGCGAGCTGTGGAGTCGCGCCGCAAGTAAGTCAAATAGTAAGCGAGCTGCTGTGCCATGGAGGCATGTTTAAGAAGAATTTCGCGAGTGTGTAGTATATGAGGCGTATAGGTCGTTGGTATACGTGCAGCGTGTAAACTTTTGAAGCTCGCGCCATGCCTGTCGTTATAAACACGCCTTACGCGTATAAAGTAACGATACGCATCTTCATCATTCTATAAACGAAAGACGAGAGCGAGAAGGGCGCATGTAATATGTAGCAGTAGACGGAAAATAATTAAATTACCCGCGCGAAATTTCAGAACGGGCGAGCCTTGGTACAGCAATTTCAGTCGCTGTAGCTGCCGCCACCACCGAAGCTGCCTACACTGGTATTTATTAATGTACTAACGAGGCGTCTTTCCTGCCGCTCGACGCAGTACGCTGAGACTCTCTTAGACTCGTGAGTCGTGATATTGCGGCAAAGTACGTGTGTGCGAGCGATATATATATTGTATATATAATATATATTAATGTAGATATAAGCGGAGCGCTCAAAGGCGCGCTATCTAGCTTCGCGCGCGCATCGCTCACCGGTATAATTATCACGAAGCCGTGTGTCTGCATACAATACACGAGTATACACACGACGACGACGACGACGACGAAGATGATCTATAGACTGTATAGACGTGCAGCCGGCAGCCTTGTATCTATTACGTAATAGCGAGTCTATACATAAAAGCAGAGCCTGCGTCTAGGCAGGAAAAGTCGGGACTCGGCGCTACCCAGGACAATTCGACTGCGTCAACGGTACATTCAAGAGGGTGGCTTTTTTACAGTAATTGTTTTTTTCCTGCGTCTCTGTCTTAGGAACGAACGCGATCTTATATTATCGTTGCAATTGTATGCGCGAGTGCACGCCTTAATTCGCTCTCTTCGTTCTTGCAGCTTGCTCGCTTTGATCTTTATAGCCTGATTATACAGGCACGCGCGTACATTTATTGAATTTTCGATCGTTATATTTACACGCGATGAAAAAAGTTGGTCGCTTTTCCTCGTTTTCCTGATTATTGCCGTTTTTCTTTTTTACGAATGAACATCGAAATTGCCACCGAGCACGATAATGCGTATAATGGCGCCATCGAGCTGCACCAGCAAACGTTGATTCGATCGACTTTTCTCGCTTCTATCTGCAAAATTAGCCAATTGACGGATGAATATTTAACGCCAGGCGGCGATGGTTTACGATCGCGAGCTGATAAGCCGATGAAGGATTTTCAGTAGGGAAGCTCGTTTTCGCATTCGTTTTCAAATTCATGCGCAGCTCGCTCGCGTAATATCACATTGCCATTATACCTGCATGTTATATACGTACAAGCGCATCGCTTCGTTAAGATCGCTATCAAATTAAGTAATTTTTTTCTCTCTTTTTCTTCTCATTGAAAAGCAAATTTTTGAAAAAAAGCACGTCGCTGCATCGGCATTACGTATGGCGCTGCGATTCTGGCTGGCAAAATAGCTCGTTAACCGGAAATATCGACAATTTTTATTCGCAAATATCGATGGAATGGTAGAAAGCGTAGACAGCTCGTAGCGATTGTAATGTAATCCATTACTGGTACAGCCTATGTAGCGTTTCAGAGTCTTTAAAAATAAAAACACTTAGCGCAATTCAACGATGCACATTGTTTATATTATATGGCATACTGCAGACGGAGACAAACGAGAAAGTTGAATCTTGCCACAAAGCGCATGTTTACGTACGCGCGACGCGCAGCAGCTACGCATTTCTCCTATGTGTATCATAAGTTCGCAATCTCACGTAGCGCATAATATAGGCAGTCTGCATCGACGGAGCGACGACCTTCGCATCGGAGACACGTCCGCGTAATACAATAATACCAGCTCGGTGCCACCGCGACAATAACAAAAAATACACAGTAAAATTACGCTTACACGCAGGCCACGCGCGGCCAAGTTGGCCAAGCCGTTGCGATATACGTACAGCGATAACGCCCGAGCGAGCGAGCGCATAGTTGACACGGATTATTTTTCTGGTCAGCGTGTCGCGGTTTCCTTTTTTTTTTTTTTTTTTTTCATGATTTCCGCGACCGAACGCGATTGATCTGGATCGGAGCTGCGGCGCCGTTTGCTTCATCGATGCAGCGACCAATTTGTAGAATCCAAATTGTCTATCCAAGCTCGTCGTTCAGACTGCGGTAACGTCTTTCTTTAACTGGTCATTTTTTGCGTGTTAACTCCAAATTTCGGCCTCGTTCGCGTTGTCTCGAGCCTTCCAAGAAGCAGTTTGGTCCATTTACTTTTCTAAAATCTAAAATAAGCTCGACAACATTGCCCAAAAACCTACTTCAGTTGCAAGCGTTAAATATTTGCTCGTGAGCTCGGGTTTCAAAATGTTTACTTTTTTATTTTGTAATATTTTGTAATGAGACAAAACACCGTCATCGCTCGTACCTCAAAATTTTAAAATTTCCAATGAATGACGAGCTCAGCAAATTGATCATTAATCGCGAGACAAGCGAGATCCCGCTCAGTCATCGGGTTTTCTGCTATTATAACATAAGTAAAACCCAACTCGATAATGTCGTAAAACTATCCAACTCAGAGATAATTCAATGAACGAAATTACCGTCCGACCAAACGATATCGTGTTCGCGTGAGACAAGAATGAAAAAATTGACAGTACGCATTACGAGGCAACAATTTGTCTCGCGAATGTCGGCACGAGTAATAGCGATATAAAAACACGCGAACCCATCGGCAACGTTGAATCACGTGAATCTGATACTGGGAAATTAATTTCATGATAATTGATGATAAGAAAGTTCCGATATATAGACCACCGATCGTGGTTGCATCTATCGCGATTCGCCGAGTTCGGCGAGCCACCGTTGTAGTTGGAAATACCATAGGTAATGTTGACGCGCGAAATCGCTTGCGCAGGAGGACGCGACTAGTTTTGTCGTCTGCTCGCACGAGCTCCGGACAATCGAGATAATATATGTAGTGTGTGTGTATATATAAAGCTCCAAAACATCAACAAAAACGCATGAGTCCTACGTATGTGAATTGTGAACATTCAAGGCTGAATCGCCATGCGAAATACCCAGTGTAGATTACTAATTAATCGCACTTATAGTTGCTTCACGTAGAGTAGAGTATGTAAATTGAATTAGTCCGAGGGTCTATTGAGGTTAGTGACAACCGATAAATTATTGTGACTCATTAAAGTTCTTTCTTAATCGATCGTTTCTTCATTAAATGTAATAAGCAAGAACATTCAATGTTCAATTTGTAGGTGTGAGAAACATGAAGTGATTATAGATACGTATAAAATTAAAAATATTACCATTCCGTAAAAATTGATAGAATTATTCAATGTTTAACTACACATAGTTTATAATTTTTAATCTTGCACTTTTATTGATTACATACATTCTTTATAAAAATTACCTATAATAGAATGTGTATATTTTATACATTAATTCATTAAAATAAACAACCCTAAAAAATATCATTATTTTAACGAATTATTTTTCATTACAGACCAATTTACAAAATGAATATTAAAATTTCTTCTTTCTGGATTATATTCCTAATAGGTAAATAAACACATATTTTAGTTAATTTTACAGTCTTCTTTTATACTAATAATCAAATTGATTCATTACAGTTGTAGCCGGTGCGAAAACCGAATTCAAAGTATCAAATCAAGAAAAAGATTTGCGAATTCTTCTGCATGACAAGAAGAGTTTTAACCTTTATTCTACGTAAGTTTTAATTTTAATAATTAAATATTATTCAATAATTTCTTGCTTCAACTATAAATTATTTTATGAACCACGAAACAATACTGTTTTCAGAGACAAAAATCGCTCGCAAGATTATTCAGTGTCTTTTTATGCGCTGAATGAGGATATCGCGAAAACAGAACCGGATGTATTCGTAGCTGGTAAAAATGAAAATAATTGGACAATTACAGTCATTGGCACCAACCCCGGTTCTTCCGTAATCAGTGCTAATATAACTGAGCTTCAAGAATCAGAGTAAGTGAAAAACAATTGAGTATCTTAAATAAATGTTTAACAGACAATGAAAAATATCCGTAAAAATATCAAATCGTAATAAAGTCTCAATAATGATTTGTAAATTTTACCTACTTTACCTTTTATAACTAACGGTTATCAGTAATTGGCTCTCAAAAAAAAATTTAAATGTTATTCGGAAATGATTCGGAAAGTTATACAAATCAATGAAATTTGACGAGTTCACTAAACTTGGAGTATTATTGATTAAAAATATCAATACAAGTCACGTGAGTATCGCATATTTTGTAAGCATTATAATGTGATACATGTAATCTTACATTTAATGGAATAGTACAAGCGGAATATTTATTGTATTATTGACAGCACGTCAAAAATAAAGAATAAATGAAAAATTCATAAGAATCTACGAAAAAAAAAATATATGAATCAGGTCTCGAAAAATCTAATACTAACCCTTGATTTTCAAAGGTTTAAGCGTTTTTAAATGCAATTATGGGTTTTTAAAAATTAATTACTATGAATATAAAGTCGAATCATGCTGTGTAGATAAATGTTACGATTAATTTTTTGATAGAATCACTTATCATTTTATTATCCTTACTATCGAATCACGGACAGTAAGGGTGTCAACAGGTATCTTACGATACTTTTTTGCATAGGAATTTTATCGAGATAAAATTGATAACCTTGTGACCTTCACGCTGCAACACTTCCCTGAGTGACACTAGCTTTAGTTTGCATAAGACTTTCGGACGAATCGGGTCTCTCCTAGTAGGGATACAATTGGAAATTTCTATTCCGTAACCGCGAAATAGTATAAGTGATTATTAATCGAAAACATTTAAATTCTTTATGTTACTTTGAATAAGTTTGTAAATATTTATTATGTCTCCGTATAAAATTATAATCATTCCAAGGGATGAATTAAAATCATTAGAAGGCCTAAAGTAAGTTTTTTATTTTCTTTGAATGTTTTCAAAATATCTTTGTATATTTTTAATGCACACTATGTAAGAAACATTATAAATTAAAAATTTCATTTCAGTGGTGTAAAATCGAACATTCATATTATAATGAAAATTTGTTGGAAAATTATATATTCTATAGATAAACCATTTTGTATCAACATTGAAAACCCCCATTATAACTGAAAATTTAGTGCCTACTTTACACCTAAGTTAAACTGATTAATTTATTAATGTTACAGTTTTTCTGATGCATTTGTTCGTGTGACCGTGGAACGATCGACTACTTTGTACCATATAAGCCAAGTAGTAGGATGGGTATATTTTTTGGCATGGAGCGTGAGCTTCTATCCGCAAATTTACACCAATTATAAAAGGAAAAGTGTCGAAGGTCTGAACTTCGACTTTTTATCATTAAACATTGTCGGTTTTATCATGTATGCTTTGTTCAATTGCGGACTTTATTGGATACCACAAATTGAGGTACTATTTCATTTTTTACGCGCTTTAAAAAATAACTATTTCACCATTTCACGATTATAATAATTTTCTTTACTTTATTACAGCAAGAGTATTTCGCGAGGTATCCAAAAGGATTGAACCCTGTTCAAATCAATGATATCTTCTTTGCGTTACATGCTACATTTGCTACTTTAATAACAATATTCCAATGCTTCATATATGAGGTGAGACTATGTTGTTATACAATGGTTTGATGATCATTTTTAGTTGATAAAATTTACAGTTCTAATAAGTAATCAGATGAAATCTTTAATTTAAACTTTAAAATGGTCTGAGATAGATTTCAATGGTTTTTTTTTCTATAATTTTTATTTTTATGTATCATTGCAGACTGGTAACCAAAGAGTGTCTTCAACAGCTCGTATCATTCATGGGATATTTACAATATTTATAGTTGCTTCAATGATTCTGGCTATTTTGAATCAAATTTGTTGGCTTGACTTTTTGTATTACTGCAGTTATGTAAAATTATCAATCACACTCATTAAATATGTACCACAAGCTTTTTACAACTACAAGCGTAAGTCAACTGTTGGATGGAGCATTGGTAATATATTTTTAGACTTTACTGGAGGTATCCTGTCCATGCTACAGATGATTCTTAACGCCTATAACTATGGTATTATTATATATTTACACATGCAATATGCAATACTTTTACCTTTTTAATACTGATAATAATGATAAAATTAAATTTTAGATGATTGGAAAAGTCTTTTTGGGGATCCTACTAAATTTGGTCTAGGATTTTTCTCAGTAGCATTTGACGTATTCTTCTTAGTACAACATTATATTTTATACAGGTATGAAAATATAAGCACATTACATCAAGAAACTACTGTCTAATAAGTAACCGCTTTCATTGTAAATGCACAACATAAAACATTTTTAACTAGTTGATGCTGGGTACATCTCTTGCTAAAGCTTTATTCATTATCTGCTTTAAAATTTATATATTGTATAAAATGCAAGACTCATGTTCTCCTCTGTGATAGTTCTTTTTTTTTTGGATTACTTATTATATTTATATTCTGTTGAAAATTGAAAATTTAAACATATTTAGCTTATAATTATGATACCAAAAAGTAGTTAGAAAATAAGATATTTTAAATAAACCTTGAAACACAGCGTTTGGTGAATTTTGTTCTCAGCTATTTCTCATTTTACTACAATAATCTTTTGAAAGTCACGATTGCTATTCAATTTCTTGATCTGTTATTACACAATATGAATCAATGAAAGACATTTAATCAAGAAATTGTTTGGATGCGCAAGCAAGTTTTGTTGTCACATAATAATTTCATTGTAACTGATTTTTTATCTATTCAGTATTTGTTTGTTTTAAATTATTTAAAATGTCTTTTTTTGATCTCTTATTCATTACATTTCATAATAATTATAATAGGTGTTAGATTCTATAAAATCTATTGAATTCATTTTCATCATCTGGAAGCTTCTTCTAACAAGTATGTAAGGGCAACTTGGAGGAATGAATTTTTTTTCAACTGTAAGGTAGAGCTAGAGTTTTTCATTTTCAGGAATGGGAATGAAAAAGTGATCAATCTCACAGGCAGCATATAAGCAGTGGAAGGAGCAGTTTTAAGATTACATCATCAGGGATGATAAATTAATGCTTTTTTGAAAAGCTTGCGTACTTAAAAAAAGTTCATTTTCTGTTTTGATAGAAAATGTAATTTCATTAAATACTTACAAAGTATTACTCATACTCATTCAAAGAAAGGGTATTGGTCTTGAGATATTTGAGATGACCAAGTTGGAGAATAATAAAACTAAAGTCAGAGAAAACTAGTTCCATTAAATTTATTTGGAATGTACAGAAAAATCCTGCAGCGATTTTTCTAACTACAATTAGCTTGTAAATTATTGGTTAACTTTCTTTAATTATGTAGGTTTGTTAAATAAATAATCAGAGTAGAAATGTTAATAATAGCGTTAAATTTAAAGTATTTTACTTAAAATGATATTGAATTTGTAAATATAAATAGTAACTTGTTTGAGATTATAGTCTTGAAATAATACTCTAACTTGATGATCAAAATATCATTACATTTTTACAATGATTAAAGAAATGAAGATTATATAGTTGTTAACCAAGCATTTTTATAAAGTTAATATCATTACTTTTGATTAGAAAATAAACAATTGCAGTTTAATAAACTGCATGAGCTATTAGAAAAATAAAATTTTATAAAAAATGTTGCCTTCTTCAAATGAATAATTTAAAAAATAAAAAATCATAAATCCTGCTTTTTGTCCTGCTTGTTTCATTAAGTAATTTGTAATTTTAATTTTTATATCTGGTTCAGTCACTCTTATGTAGTAAGTTCTTCATAAATTTTACAATGTAAGTTTAAGGTGAGAGCTGATCATGATATGACAAGCGTGTAACTATTGGATTTGTGCATGAAAATACATATAAGGTATAAAAACAGAAATGATTGAAGCTTAAAGATTTGACCCGCAGAATACTTTGCTAACTTGCATGGTAGTTAAGGAATCTACACGTCAAAAATTGCTTCCAAGATATGATAATTATTTTTCACAAATACAATGCAGGTAGAATATTAGAAAAGGCCAAATAAATAATATATAAAAATAACTGCACATGTCTGATTTGACATAATTAAGACTCAAATATAAATAAACTTGCTTGGTTAAAAAAGCATGATACATTTTAGAAAATATTTTTTTGTGTTTTTATTAATTAGTTATAATTTGTGCGAAAGTACTACTGCACTCATTACAAAATTATCTGTGAAAAAATATTCCAGTTACATATGTATAAAAATCTATACCTCAAAAACATTTTAATTTTCATCCGCTCTTTAATACTTGACACTTAAATAATGATCAAGTAAAATGACTTTAAACAGTAGTACTTTAGCTAGAAATATAATCATAAAAATAGTACTAGATATTCAATAACAAGATCAACAAAGGGCAGAAAGAGAATTTGATTTTCGCAGGGATCGCAACAGCTACGAATCGATAACTGGTGAGTGTCATGCAACGTCTGCACAAGAAGAATGCCCAAGCAGCAGCACCTAGTCAACAAATTAAGTTTAAACAACAAACACTATTTCAATTATATTTATTGTATTCAAACTTTACAATTGATTATTAATCTGTACGGCGATCGTTCTCTGCGTTAAAACTCTTGAGATATCTATTTTTATACTGATAATTTAAAAAACATTATGTAATCACTTGTTCCGACCATCATTATGGAAAAATTTCAACAAACGGACTCGTTGCCCCGATCTAATTTTTTCTCGAATTTGTTTGCGACACTAATGTTGACACCGAAGTAAATCTTTTCGAGTTAAATGTAAAAGGTAAGACGCAAAATGGTAATCGTATACTGGTGTAATGTAACTTAAAAATGTTTCCAATATTTATTTGTTGTTGACATTCAGACAAATTTCAAGCACAGTCTAGACTAGATTTTCAAAAATTTCGTAGCATTTTTAACAATACCTTAACTAATATCCGCTAGTTTAAATGTCACCAGTCACAGCAGAAGCAATCTGGTGGACATGCGCATATGGCCTTACGTATTCGTGTAATCGTACGCTAGAATTCGGCAAAAATTTTGCTGTCTATGTTTATACTTAATGTTTTTTTGAAAGAACAGTGAGTGATAATGAATTATTTTTGTTTGATATTAAAGATAACTTTAAAATATTAATTGTCAAACGCACATTAACTATGCTTTGCATACAAATAATTATTAGAAACTTAGCAAAGTGTTGGATAGCAAATTGACATAACCTGGCAAATGGAACCAATTATATTGACATCAACTTTTGAGTTTTAATTGCTAAAATAACATGAAAAATCATCAGTTCAAAATTAATTCGTGAAAAAATGACGTAAAAATAAAGAATTAAATTCATTACAATTTATTAACGACAGTAAAAACAAATTGATAGTTTTTTCATATATTTTCAAATCTTTAGATTGTAGACTAAGAATAAAGAACTGCTTTTAACAAACACTTTTTCTCAATTCTAGAAAATGGTATTGAAGGTACTATTATTGTTGAAACCGATTTCTGAAATCATACCTTCCATTGGGCTATCAAGAAATCTTGCTACAGCTGCTACAGCAATTATTGTAAAAAAACCTCCTGCACAGAAATCAAGCACAGTAGTTTTAGGAAAACCTGTTCACATCACAAGAAGAGTTGTTAAACACCTAATTAAAAGTTATCCAACATTGTTACAATATCCTGATGGAAGTACTGTTATGATACCATATCATGAACCTGTAGGTGTAATCAAATTACCTTTAGATCTTAACACACTAACAGAAGCTGAAAAGAAAGCAAGATTGTTAAAGCGAATACCAAGGACTAAAGTTAAAATTGTAGATGACATCGAGGATGATTTTGATGAGTCTCGTTACTTGAAATTTACCAAAAAAAAATAAATAAATGATTAATATGTATATTTATTACTCAAGTTATTAGTTAGTTTGATACAACTAAAAATTGGTTATCAAATATAATTAACTAAAATTTGTACATAGTTTTATAAATCTCTACATTATATGAAAAATAAAAAAGTACTAATTACATGTTTGTCTTGTCTTCAATTTCTTGAATTAATAAATTAATTTCTTATTATTTATTCATTTGATTAGTGGAATTATATCTATAAATAAAAATAAATGACTCACTTATAGCTTTTATTAAGCTCAAATGATTACTTTTTTTTCAATAAAAAAATATCAATTAAGGAATGCTGAAGCATCATGCTGGCAAATTATTTAACCAAGCTGCAAAAGGGTTATTACTCAGGTTACTTTTATGTAATATTTGCAATTAGGATTCACTTTTGATACAATTTTTATTTATTGTTTATTTAATAAATGCGTCATGGCCAAAATCATTATTAACAAATTTCCAATAACAATTCACAAATACAAAATATAGTATTAAAATTATAATTATGAATTCTTCACTACCCTTTCAAATTTTTAAATAATTTTTAATTAATTGTTCAATAAATTTTTAATTAATTTTTAATTAATTTTGAAAATCTCACATTCACCGATTCGGATTCTATTCTAAATGTTGATTAATCGTTTAATCATTATTAAGTCGGAAATACTGCTGGATTTTATACTTTGAAATCTAGCTTGAATTGAAGTTGTTAAGCAGGATTTCTGATCTGGAAATCTAGCCCGATTTTAAATAATTTAGCTAAACCGAAGATTCATGAAAATGAGAGAAAAGTTTTTCCATTTTTCAACTGCTACCAAATTGTCTCGGATGGTCAACCGATTAAACCATTCAATGAAAAGTTGCATTTTAATCTTAAATAAAAAATGTGCACATATCAACTATAATTAGTCATTATATGTTCAAAATGCCACCATTGAATTCGCTGTCAAAAAATACGTCGGATATGATTTTTTTTATTTTTCCCCCCCGTTTATTCTATAAGATCTCCAGGGGTTTATACCCCACCCTATACATCGGTATTGCGCAAGTGTACAAATGATCGCTAATGTACGAGTTTGGTGCTGAATCGTGTTATTATAATAATAATCGCGACGGCCGGCAACGCTTCGAGATTTTTGTATCGTGAGGCCTCGCCGGAGCTACTCGCGTACACGCATACAGTGAAAGCGTTCCAGTAAATTAACTTCGAGTCTGCATGACTTTTTTGAGTTATTAAGCAGCGTACGTATATAATGGTGCATTTTAGACTTTATTTCATATATACATATATACTTATGCATAAAAGTAGTCAGTTACTTGTGCAACCGCAAACCAGTCGAAAAAAAAAACCAGTAAAATAAAAATGATACGAAAGCCGCACGCAGCGAGAGCCAAGAGCTAAGAACTGGCGGGACTTTCTCGCTTGATGTATTAAGTTATTTTAGCACTTTGCTTGTGTTGGATAAGGATACTTCCTTAAAATTCGTGTCAAGGTGAAACCCGTATCAGGGGTCAATACTTTATGAGGATCACAAGCTTTCGGTAGAAGGGAAGGTCTTTTCCGGATATACGATCATGGTTGGGCATTTTCACAAACAAGATTGTATCATAGTTGGCCCTTTATACTCGCAATTTTTAAGAGCTTTTACGAAGATGTGAAACGTTTGAATGTTCAGCAAGATGCTAGTTTGTTTATGTATCATTGTGCTGAGTAAAAAATTAAACTAGTATATTGCTGTACAAGGAACCGTAAATTTGAAAGGTAATAAATATAACTAATCTGTGGGTGGTTTTTCAAAAAATGAGAATCAAATTTGAGAGCTTTATAGCGTAAAATGCATTGGTTCAATTCATATCCTTTCTTAAAATCCTCTTTTAAATCTTCTTTTATAGAAAATGCATGAGCCACAGGTGTTGACAGTTTATAAACGTTCTGATTGCTCGATAGAGTAGTTTTGAGGAATGTTAATTTGTCGTTTATTCACTGCATGTTGCGCATTTTGATTAATTTTCCATGGGCAGCGTGAGCAAGTCATGAAAAAAAATGAAATTATCAGAGCGCGTGGAACGTAATGTTTGGCGGCTTGTAACCCTCCATGAAACCACATGATAAAATTTCGATTTTCAAAAGCTTCGTTCAAGAAAATTAGTTTGTCATCTGGGGCTTTCAAAAGATAATAGATAATATACTAGACTTTTTTCAACATTTTGGCTAAATTTCGTAATGATATCATCACAATCGATTTATTATCGAAACCCTTCAAGATTGTTTATTGCCCTTATTTACAATTAGTCAAATAATACTAAAATAGATGTTGAATGATGAAATGCTAAAAAATTAAGTGATCTATGTTATTTTATATTTTTGAAACTAAAAATTATCGTGAATGCGTAAGGAGCTTATTTTGATTTTTTGGGTATAAAAATAATACCGATACGTAAAAAGTTTCCTCGCTTTTCGAGTTGATCTTTACAAGTCCAATGTATAAAGTAAATGAAGTACATTGGGTATTTCATAAGCAATCGCATTCGAAACGCGCATATAAATCGAGCAACTTCCAAGTTCACGGAAGTAATTCATTTTTGCATTCGTATATGTGTACACGCGAGCTTTCTCTGAAATCTTACGAGCGCAATTTATCATATACGTTCTTACCACGAGCCTATAAGGCTGATTGTGATCGTGAGTTGGGTACATACATAACATTTTTCCGATGTTTCAGGATTTGGCCGTGGCAGTGTTGGCCACGAATATTCAAATTAAATTTTCCACATATCGAGTACGCGACTATACGTTATTAGGATTGAGCTATGGCACAAGTGTGCTTCCGTTGGCGGCTACGTGCCGAGCTTTTGTTCCGGAGATTCATATTTGTATATTGTGCTTTATACGGTCGAAGAGACAAGCCAAGTCATCTATTGCAACTTAACTATGTGCATAATGCGTTTATAACGCATACCGATTCATTTGATCCTTGACAAGGCCGCGTGCGCAATCCAGCGCCCGCGCACAAAAATTTTTTCGCCCTTTCTCCGCATCTATATACATATTATACATTATATGCATACTCTCAGTCGATAAAAGTTCGAAAAATCATCGCACTACAGCTCGTATTATGTATAAGCTTTCGTACATACACATGCACATTGTGTGTGTGTGACTATAGGTTGCTCGTCCACATTCATAAATACAAGTATACCGCACGCACATACACGAATGCATGTAGAGAGAATCGAGTCACTTTCTCCGATTTTCGCCCTACGCACACTACTCTCTGTGCACACCTATACTATGGATTCGCATGCCGCTAACTTTCGCACTCATCGAAGGAGACTCGAAAGTCGCGTGTGCAGAGCGCATACTTGCGATACACATATGCATACACTCAACACATGCATATCAACCTCGACGAAAGTGACAACAAAAATGTTTTTATAAATGTATAAATTTTGACATGCGTGTAAATACGGATATAATATATAGTAGCACACATGCACCCTCGTGCCATTACCTTTGGAACTCACCTCTGGCAATTCAAGTTCTTTTAGCTCAAACTCATCACCAACTTACAAAAGATCGCTTTAAGGTGCAATCTTTTGGAATTGTGAATTCTCTCTTCGATAAAGCTTCGATAAAATGTTCCGAGCTCGGGCATTAGGCGGCGTAATCAACGACGCTTCAGCGCGACTAATTTCTTCACGCGGATCTAATGCATGAATCGTGGCAAAATAATCGGCAGTACGGAAATGGCGCTCGGATGCGCTCGGGGGCTCTGATGCTACGCGCATAACACACGGAAGTTGTCGTCGCCGTCGTCATTGTCGTAGTCATGACGATAAAAATATATCTGTTAAGACGTGCTGCGCAAAATCGGTAACTTCGCGAAGCGTATATGTGTGCGTGCATGGAATCCACTGGCCATGTCGCACTACGCGATCCACTCCAAGTGCATCCGGAGAAGAGCCGATTTCGACTTTGCGCTCACTCGACTAAAGGATGACTCGCCAAAAGCTTGGCTTATTATATCGTTAGTGCTAATTCATAAACCGAGGAGAAAGGTGCTGCTCTCGCGAGTCTTGATTAATATAAAACCTTGATTGCGTTCATTGTTGTATCCATGATTGATGCATTTTCCGAGCTCTCGATTCGTCCGTCGAGTCAGCCAGAACGAATTTATCCAATCATTCCGTTAACAGTAGCGATTGTTATGCACGTGAGTATTCCTGCCAACATTTCAACTGTCCTTCGTAAGTAGAACAAACTGAATCGGCAAACATGTCTCAGAAATCAAATATTTTCTGTTGCACTGTAAATGCACTTATAAATGTACCTAAATATCCTGTGATGTAAATTTGCATATTATATGCAAGTTTTACCATTTATGTACCATTTATTCATAAAACACTAAAAACCACTGCAATTACAAATAATGTAAAATTTTTATTTCTCAAACTTTCTTAATACGCCTGGAAAAAATACATACATCTATCAAAAGTTGAAAATGAACGCACTTGTGATGTCATTCGTCATTATTTATGTGGTTTTTATGCCGCTTTATGAGGTTTCATGAGCCATTGTTTGTAATGAGAATATATAAATTCACTTTTTATTCTGTATGCGTAACTATACCATAATCTTTTTCTGGAATATTCTGAAATGAGTTGAAACGATTATTTTCCAAAATTTAAACAAAAAATATTATTACGTTTGTGGTTCGAAAATTCCTTACTGTAAAAGATACAAACAACTAAATAATCTTAAGTAAAATTCATAAATTTTGACTTGAAATTTCCAAAAGCTATCAAACAAAATAACATCAGAAATGTTGCAATAAAAGAGTTGGAATTATCATCTAAAAAATTATTTCATCACCTAAAATTGATCGACAAAGGGAACAGTAATATTGAATATCATCGATTTTAAGAGGGGTTTCATCTCGAAATTACCCAGTACGATGAAAAATAATAAGAAATGATATTTGTCGAATAAGGTGACATGAACTTTGGAGGTGTTAAAATGACTGATGCGCTCACGTCGCTTAAATAAGAAAGGTGTGATCCACACTGTGACTAATGAGCGTCGTTGAGTGTCTGCATTTACGATTTATCCTTTTATTTAAATGACGGAATGAAACTCAAAAGAAAATGTTCCTTCGTCTTCACAGATAATGCATCAATTCGTAAAACAAAGACTTGGTGCAACAGGCCTATTCTTTGCTGGGAGTAATTCGTTTTCGAGCTTAGTACCTTTTTCGATTAACATCAAAGGGGTCGGATAACTGGATATCTTCTTGAACATATATCGCAGAGGCTGTGCTCTCGCGCGCTCAATGCATCATTTTATTACGTAAAAATGTGCACCAGCCAATTTGCGCCGTCACAATTGCCTTTTCTTTGATTATGTGCATACATATATTATACGATATTCTCTGTTTTTAGGATATTGCCGGGTGAAATCTTGAACAATAGTAAATGTGCATGCAAGGAGTTAAGCGACGTCTACGTTTCTCAAAAAAAGCTGTCCAAACTTTACGCTCCATACGTGTAATGTATTTATGTATTATATATAAGATAACATATTATGTATCGCCGCACGATGCACCGTCAAATGCATAAAAGACCGTTACTCTTTGTTATGCACGACCACGCGCCACGTACCAGGCGTTTCTCTTCGTTGCTGCCATGGACTTTTCATTTGGATGCCTCCATATATTGTCGCTTCAGCGCAGAAAGGTATCTTTTTACACTCAGAGGCAAAAACATGTCCAAGTTCCTGTTATTAACATAGTAGGACTTGGGCACGTTTTTGCCTCTGAGTTTAAAAGGATATCTTTATGCATTGTGGCGTCAATATATACTTACAAACGTGTACGTTGGGAGACACAGTCGCAGCGGTGATTGCGCGATTCTCGGTATAATTTCCATCCTCTCTTATAATTGGCATAAGGACATGCGGGGCTTGTCGACGCCTCGTCGAGACGCGAGATCTGCTCGAATTGTGTGACAGGATATTTGCTCTCAAGCGCGATTGCTCGGCTTTTTATTATGAATTTTTTGCGACACACAGAAAAATATCGCTATTACCATGTACCCCATAAACTGCTCTTTTAAATAATTTTTCTCACAGCGAAGACGTTAAAAAAGCCACGGAATAGCGACATGAATTAGCGGTTCGTTTGAAGGTTTTAAGCAGCGCAAACGCCAGTACTTCTTTTTCGGTTTTTTCGTATATAATAAATTGTACGTTGTTTAATTGCTTAAAAATGTAAATTTCTTGTTTGCTATTTCAGGAGTTATTTTCGGTGAGAAATGAAATTTTACGTCTTCGCCAATGAAAAAATCGGATGAAATTTATAATCTTCCTTTTTTGTTTATTTTTTTAAATTAGGGTCAACTGACTAGTGAATGAACGACCACCAGTAAATGAATGGCTAGTACATTAAATGAATTAAATAATGAATATTGTGATAATATTTTTTGTAACAACCATTCATCTTTTCTTGGGTGACAGCACTTTTAACAACAACAGTTTGATTTTAATTAAAAGCATTTTTTTATTAGTAAATCTATTTATATTACACGCTAGTGCATAAAATCATTCATTCACTGGGTAAAATAGGCATAATCAATGTTTACCCAGTG
>CACVKI010145832.1:20673-35506 GCA_902732785.1 Trichogramma evanescens
AATTAACTACTTAATATAAATTCTTCAATGTGACCCGGTTATTTCATGGATGGTTACATAATATTCAATTATAAAATTGACAATATTACACGTTCGTTTACTGGTTCAGCAGCATTCATTCATTGGTTCGGGGCATTCATTTACTGGTGAAATACGTTTTCAAATAATATTAATTAAATAATAGATTGTATTTTAACAATTATTATTAAATTAATATGTTAACTTGTTAATTAAGAGCATTAAAATCTGAAAATCATCTACTTCATAAATAAAAAAAATTATTGTGGTTTTTATAATGTGATTTATGTCGCATTTTTTGAAACCATTCATTCACTGGATGGTTGACCCTATACCGCTAGAAAGGATTGCATTTGGACGGAACATCCATAAAATAATTGCGCCTCTTGTCATTGCTTTGCCTAACTCATGTTCAACAATGGATCGTCGAACTGAAAATTGCGCACAGCTTTTAACGCATACAAATAAATGAGATGTTTACCATATGAAAATAAAAATATTTAACACGCGTTCGTTGAAAAATCAACGGATCTTTTTAACCGTGACGAAGATTTTTGCGAAATATCTGCAAGCGAGAAGTTGCAACAAAACCTTTTTCAAATATATTTTAAACTCGTAAAATGGCAAAATCGAGGCTCAAAATTTTGAAACATCTTCTCGATGAACGCGTAGTCAAACAGAAAGACGGCAAACTCCTCATTCATATTGTCCATATTCAGGGTCGCTTTTACGCGGGTCCTGTGATTGTATTTTTTCACGGTAGGCTTTGGTCGTCGAGGTAGGTGTGCAGCGTCCGCGGAGCATCGCACGAAAAAATAGGCTCAAACGCACTCGAGACTGGAAGAAGAGCAGAAGGAGTAGCAGCAGCAGCAGCAGCAGCAGCTCGTACATCGAGAGCCAGTGGCTAAAGGTGGTGGGGTCACGTAATGAGACTCGGCGAGGAAGTGGGAGTCGGTTCTGTTATAGTAGGCCACGAGGCAGCCGCACCACTCGGTCGATCGGTCGACTCTCTCTTCCGCAGGTATATACACATCCAAGCCTTTAAGTTCAGTCTCCGTCTGGCTCGCTAGCGGCTCGCACGCGCGGCCCTCCTCTAGTTCCATTACTTCGAGCCTTTTACCGTCTCTTACCGATAATCACATAGACATATATTGGTAAATAAGACAGACAATCGGTTCCACGCCCGGGCCCCATTGAGCAACAGCACAGCGACGGTTTGTTTACAAATAATACATAGGATACCCAAGCTAGCTTCGGACGATAATCGCGTTCAAAAAAGTCGTGCATGGATCGAGAAATCTCCCGTACGGTGTGATGTGCTAATGCAAAAGGAAAAGATCGACGAGACGCGGACTCGGTAATGGCTGTGATCTTCCAACTGAAACCGACGCTCGACTGCACGAACCCGCCAGCGCCGTTGTCCTATCTGCTCTCGCCCCGCAGTCACTTCCATTGTTACTTTTTCTGAGTCGATTTCGTGGCACGTCGTCCTCGTAGGTGATAACTTTCAGTGATTATCGTTGCGCCAGCCGAGTCGACAACTGAGACTCTTGAAGAGTGTTTCGAATGTGGCGCGCTCTCGAGCGACTCGCGGCCAACGAGATTGACAGAGAGAGATAGAACGCGCGGAGCTCGACTAACTTGGGTAAAATGCGAGAGTGAGCTCCGAGTGATATCAACGCTTGGAGAGGACGTGCCGCAGTCGATGCCTGAGATGACCGGCAAACAATTACTACTCATCCTTTTCGTGCTTCCGATCTTCTTCACTGCTCTTGGTAAGTTTTTTTTATCGTGCTTAAATCTTTTCATTCGATTGTTTGCCGGTCGAGACTAAATAATAAATAAACACGAGAGGTGATCTGAGGTTATAATTATTGGTAATTCGCTTACTTCGATTAATAGAGCTCGCAAAACTGTGTTGTCAAATATAATTGAACAACGTGTCACATAAACCAAATACTTTTAACGCTCTATTGTAAAAATTATAATTTAAATGAATAAAGTTTAAAAACCGCAATACATTGGTTGTTAGGGTTTTCATGAACCTAATAAAAAGTAATATTAACCCGCAACGTGGACAACAATGTATCCGAGAAAATAGACTTTGACAATAAGGTCAGGAATATTAAGATTATGGCATTCATAAAAAAAAAATGAACGTAAATCACTCTGGCGCGTAAATTTGCATGGCTTTGAAGCCGGTGCCGCTGCAAATGTTCAACAGTACGCAGACAATGCATGCTAGTTATTATTATTTTTTTTTCGAGAGGTATATCCTTGCACTAACCGTTACATCGGCAACGTGTATAATATACAATAATGGAAGGACAAACAGTCTTACAAAACAAAAGGCAGAATGCATGTTGTACGAATGTACCATGCGATCGCAACGTAAGATCTTCCTTATCTTTAGACATTTATCTCAGCGATTA
Source organism: Trichogramma evanescens (assembly GCA_902732785.1). Taxonomy (NCBI): domain Eukaryota; kingdom Metazoa; phylum Arthropoda; class Insecta; order Hymenoptera; family Trichogrammatidae; genus Trichogramma; species Trichogramma evanescens. Next base: position 23,124 of record CACVKI010145832.1, read on the forward strand.
TCGAAGCCGACGATTTTTGCGAGCTTCTCCTTAAATTTCATCGTCACACTTTCACGCGACGCACATGCGGGTAGAAATGCTTTCTGAGCACAACTCTATTCAATTCAGCCGGTATTTATTCGACAACCGAAAAAAAAGTATCAAAAAAACGCCCGAACTTGTCATAATCGCTGATAGTCTTACTGTAAAAGGTTAATTGTTCTATGCTCGTGTAATGCGTATATGTGGTCATGCTTTTGTGCCTCGTTCAGTACAATAAGTTACCCACGAGTGCATGTCAACGGGATTTTGTGGGAAATTACGTCGCATCGTGTCGCACTGCAAAATGAGTAAATTTATTTAATATTATTATTGGCTGATAAATTTCAAAGTTATAAAAGTTACGGAATTATCTTCTTGACAGTACATCAAAACAATCGAAACGACACGATTGTTTGCTTTATTTCATATTATCGAACTTATTAACTCAGTACAAATGTACTAACTCATTTTACCATTAAAGAGTATTGTGGCATTTGAAATGATATACGATGAGAGTTTCGTGTGCAATTTTCGTGGACAACGTGACTTAGTTAACCTTAATTATGATAAGTGACCAGTAATTATCCTTGACAAACTGCAACGATTATTTCGTTGTGACGTCATTATCTATTGACTATCGTTAGGTGACACTTGATAATAAACTTGCAAAAAAAGTAATAAATATTAAAAAATATCGTACGTAGGTGGCCCGTTTCCGGAGCAAGCGTTTACATGAACACAAGATATTTTTTGCGTTACACTTTTATGTCACGTTTAATTTTATTATAGAATTTTTTATGGTAATTTCTCTTTTATTATTATGTAGGAGTAAAAAATATTCATTTCAAGCCTGGTATCTTTTCAATATTGGATTATTCTTGCTAACTGACTACAATCTATCATTGCATATAACTGCACTTGTAGCCCTAACTATCTTTCACACCTTCTGGTGAAACTTGAAAAAAATGATGCAGCTTTATTTTCTCACTGGTAACAAATAAATCATTTTATCGGAAACAATAAATTTGACAAATATAAATGATTGTGTTTACTTTTTTGAAATGTCAATCAAACATTATGTCAGGGTATAACAAGAAATGGCCCGGCAAAAATGATTTTTATCATCAAAAGGATTCTTTTAATCAATCAAGCGCAAAATGGTCATTTGGTAGTTAATTTATGAAGTAAAAAATTCCTTTAACTTTTCTAAGTACAGATTTCCTTTTGGCGTGTTGCGAGACTGCAGTCATGCAGAGTACATGTACATGTATGTATGTTGTGATGAACAAGAACCACGATCCGTAACAACTGCATTACTGCATCAGTGAAAGCATCTCGCGGCCAATTTTTTTTATTGTTATTGCGTGTGCGAGCTTTTACAATATATGCTAAAAACTTGTATGTATGTACTTGTAATCGTATTCAAATTATTTCCGAGGTGTGATAATAAAGCCAAATTGTTCTTTAGAAAAAAAAAGTTGTACCCGATACTCATGTAAATTTCAATGCTACTGTGCAGAGAATCATAGCATTACAGGATAATAATGTAGGCGCAGCGCAAATAATCACCTCGAAAAATGTTATCAATTCATTTTCCACGTTAAAAAGCGAAAATTTCCGATAGTGCATATCGCATCGCTTTGTCGATACGTTAAACACTGAACACTTGGTCAATTCATTATTACGTGCTTAAATGAAAATAAGAGAGGGAGAGATACGTTTACAAAGTTTGCCGCTAAAATCTCGAGCTTTTTCTCCCTAGATATGAGTGAGTCGCATAGCTTTCTCCTCCGAGAAAGTATATTATATTTATATAAAATTTAATCCAGTTTATATGTGAAATCAAAATGCGATCGTATGCGCACTCTTAAGAAGACTAATGAATATGCCATACCGATCATATTTATTATTATTTTTTTTTCATTCTGTTTTCTTGCACAAATTTATTACGTCTTTTTGCCAATTTTCGGATGCATCCACTACGTCAGCTGCCATAAATCCATCTACACTAAAATTTTCACAAAATTATTTCAATGCTACATTTTTTGATGAAGAAGATTGAGCTTTATCCCATGTCGAGCGAAACAAATTAAAGTAACGAGTACTCGCGTGTCGGCTCATCCATACCAATGTATAATTTACTTTGGATTATAATTTACCGGTTCACGTGGACTCACGCGCATCACGCCTTCCTGTGTACATGTATAATCTGTTTGACTTTTCTCCATTATCGTGCCTGTCAACGAATAATTTTATTCGCACATCAGTCGCAAGATACATAAAGCGTCGAACTTTTCTGCACGTGTGAAATTAAGAGCACGGAATATATTGAATTAATTTTTTATCATAAGAATATCTATTAACATATTTACCGATGATTAAATTTTCATTGAAAATACCGTATCTCGAATATGTGCATTTTGGTAGTGATTATCGATAGACGGACAAAATGTAAATTTTAATTTTTTTTAATTTACCATTGAAATTTGACCATGGATATGAAAGAAAAAAATTGACCTTGCAACGAAGACGAGGTTTGAGAAAAGAAAAGACAAAAACTACACAACTCAAGAACGCATTATGTACGTGCTTTTAATGCTTTTGTATTTATTTACACATGTTCCAACCTTGACATCGGTAAGTGACGTAGTGTTGTTTCCTCGTTGTGAAATTATAATACCGATACAAGCTTTTGGTATACGTAAATAAGCAAATAACATGCGAATGGGTCCACTCAATTTTAGGATCAATCAATTTTATTGTAAAACAGTTAATTTGTAAAGCAGTGAGAGAAAATTAGGGAAATTTAGAAATATGTTTTTTTTTAAAGCTTGATTGTTACCGCAAAAATATGATGTGTGAACTAACTGAATCCACGCTTGCAATTTCTTACCAATTAATGGTCGATTGCCAATGAAGTTCGTTATCAAAAGACTATCGATTCCAACAGGTCGATCGTTGAAAAATATCTTCTTGAGCACGGTCAATGGGATACTAATTTGTGTTCCTACTTTATGTCTGGCTTTATAAGATTAGCATAAAAAACGTAACCAATTTCCATCAAAGCTCATGATGTTCCATTCACGAGCTTCGGATTAGTCACGCAAGCGTGACGATTCAAAGAAGCTAGCGAGTTTTTGACTACTACGGTTACGCGCGTGCAAAAACTTAGATGCCAGATGCGACGAGTATCTTACGGTACTCGATCAAAAATGAGTTATAATGTATGAACGCGGCATACATGGCGGAAGCAGCACATTATACTAATATATTATCCGCGCGTAAAAACGTCTAAACTCGCGAGAAAGTATCGAAGTAGGCGCTTTTCGATCGGCCGCAAAACGGCGTAAAATGCACTCCGGCGAGCTTTTTCCTCGTCGGTTCCATAGAACTTGACACAGGCTAGGAATTATATTCGTAAATACGCGGCGTGCGCCGCAATAATAATGTTTAATCGACGATTGCGCGTTCGATCGCGCTCGCTCGAGCGCCTCGCAGCTCTTTTATGCTATATTATAGGCGCAGTTTCGATTTCTAAGTTGAACGAACTGAAGTCTATTTGCAGAAAGCGCTACGATCGCTAATTGTATTGTACCTTAATTACTAGCAACCTGGCAGACGTACCGTCACCTCTTAGGACTGTTTAAAACATCGATATTTTATTTAAGCTAAGCGTCCAGGGCGCTTTCGAAACTTCAACAAATCGAAATCGCATCGTACTTTTACTATAAAAATATCTCGTGCGCCTTCCTTATACTCAAACTCACATAAGTGATTATCGGGCTTGAAAAGTACGAAAAAAACGAGTGAATGACGTTGAAAAAGATTCTTGCGAGTTGGCACGTCTCACGCATGTGGCGTCGGGCGCGCGGGTACAAAATTATACCGTTCCGGGCTGCAATGCGCGGACCAACCCAAGCTGCCACCGCGCGCCGAGTCGATGCTCGTGTATGATACGCAGCGATCGCACCGGTCCGCGCAACTTTCCCGCGTACGACAAACAGAAAGTTTTGGAGGAAGACAATACGCGCGACGCGCCGCACTCGCTCTCCCCTCGATGAAAACAGACGAAAAAATCGCGCATATGATCGATTCACGATCGTAAGAGAAATGGATAATTTTGCTTTCCTTCTCGTGGGCGCGTACAAATTGAGTTTTGATACGTATCGATGGCATTGCATAGTCAATCGTGGCCCGCGCACCTTTATTGCCCATTGGGATTTACCCGATCTTGGCAGCTGGATCGCTTCCGCTTCTCTTCCTCATCGAGCATTTTATGTACCAGGGGAATTGCAAGCCGCGTTGCAATTACTTGGCCCGTTCGTATATCAACATAGTCTAATGAGTTTATCAAAAAAATATACATGTGTTCAATTGGTACACCGATGCGTGTTTCAAAAGCGAAAGTTCAGGTAGTTACACCGTTTTGATGTCCTGAAAAATGGCAAATCCAAGCGATCGCAGTCTGTGCACGCTAAGCTAGATCGTTAGTGGCGAGAAACGATCGATTCGATTGAAACGTGTGCTATCGAAATTCAAATGCTCAACAATGCGAGATCTTGTAAACTTTCCTTGCTTGTACAGCAAGCGAGGCATATCTTTAGAAGCTCGAAAAACGTGCGTACGAGCAGTTTGATAATCGATGCATGACTGTATGATGAATGTGTCAAGAAAAATTACCGATATCACGTTCAACATTGATCTCTGACAATGAACAATTAAGCTGATCTCGGATACAAAGGTACGATCGTTATACGGCAGCAGCAGCAAATCTTAATTCTACTTGGGCTCTCACCGCGATCATTCGTGTTTATACAAGCAGACCAAAGTAGGTCGTACACCTTTGGCATGGTATTGACGTTTTGATTCTCGTTTTTGACGCGTGCCGACTCGACTGCACTTTTTTATTTGACCCGTCGTGCGCAGCACAGAACGAGAAGAAGAAAGAAAATCCCGCGGGAAAAAATACGCAGTACAATAGGATCATGCATGCACATTATACGATCCAAGAGTCGCTCACAATTATCCACGATGCCCTCCTTATACACACAGTAGGAGCGTAGAAATAAATGCGCAGTGCAGTGGCGGCAGCGGCGCGTGCAGCGTTTGTATGTATATTAACGAGGCGCGCGGCTCAAGTTGCTTTTCGAGGCTGCGCGGCGTGAGATAGCTCGGTGGCCCAGTTGCATGAGCAATTCGTCGTGTCCCGGCTCTTCGCTTCTAGCCGCGCGAGGATCCTCTATACTTTGACGCGCCGATGACTCAAAAAGGAACTGCCGATCGAGACGCCGGTACATGTTCGCTGCTGCAGAAATATATAGCTCTCGCGTGTTCCACTGACTCGCTAACTCGTAATCTAGTTTTCTCAAAGTTATATATACACGCGCGCGTCTATACAAGCTGAATATGTAATATAACGGTCCCGACGAGCGGACGCGAAAAAAAGGAGGGAAAAAAAGGCCGCGGGATTACGCTCGTGGGATCGACACTCGAGCGCGATGCGATGTATACACGGCAGCTTGTGTGCCGCGGCGTACGAGCTCCGAACCGGCAGATTCGTGTGCGCGATACGAGTCTTTTTTCGTGGTTGTATCTGCACATACCGATATTACGAGATCGCATCTTTTAGCCACGCGCATGCCACGCACACCGCACACCACAGTTCGCAGCCGACCAAAATGACGCCCTATGCGGACAAATGAGTCCGAACTGCGTGTGCATACGTACGACGACGGCCCCTCGTCCGAAGTGCCCTTCACGCGAGGATTCACCGCGGCAAAAACGCCCGAAGAATAGCCGAGGAGAAAGTGCACGCGAGTGTGTAGATAGCGAGCGATTCATTGTAAGGCGACGACGGCGGCAGAAACTCTCCAGAAAATTGAGTACTCGCAGCGCGTCCTTGCCACGATAGGATCACTCGGCGATGCGTGAATTCGCCTGTGCTTTTCATACGTGCGTGCATCTTGTAAGCCTATATAATACCCGTTTAATCGATCTATGCTGGCGGCTTCCCCGGCAAATTGATAGTTTAAACGTCTTCGCATTCAGCTTCTTCGTCGGTTTCTGCTACTGACCATTAACGCGGATATCCTGAAACATTTCTTCTCATTACCTTCTATAGCTGTGCGATTGCCCAGGCGTTTAATAATAGTAACTATCGAAGCTCCATTGATATCGGTGTGAATCTGTTGATTTCTTGATTGCGCCAATCATGATGCGTAATATTGAAAACCCACTGCATCGATGCGTAAAGAGAATAAATCGTACAGTCGATGATCGTCGGATCGATCGTTGAAAAGTTGAAAGCCCACGTAATTTTCTCATTGCTACGCCGTAATATTTAAATAGATACATCCCGGCAAAATTTTTTTCAATCGATTTTCAAGTACCACCTCGTAACCACCGTGCGCATACTTCAATACTCGTTTTGCTCATTCGAATACGCAGTACGCACCTGTATAATCTTGCTTGCTTTTTACTTTTCACCCATCTAATGGGATATTAAAAGCTATCTGCAGCTTTGAAAGTGCCTTGAAACTTTTTTTTTTTAGCGGAAAATTTCTATTGGCGCGCTGCACGCGCCATTCGCTGGTAACTTGTAAATGTATTCTTTCGTCGTCGCTCGATGATGAAAAATTATGGATTTATTTGTCTTCGGTGTCGTGACAGCTGTGTATCGCAAAAATCTTTTAAAGCTCAACTTTTGTTTCTAATGATAAGTTTTACAAGATTTACCGTCGTAAATTGCTAGAAAAAAGGTCTATGAAAAACCAGATTGATAACAGGCCTATGTAATGCAGCGAGCGCAATGAAAAATCCGGTCTTTTTCATAGCGCAAGTTTGGTCAATATAATTAGAAAAGTGAATGTTCATTCGATTGGTGTGCGTAGCTTTCGCCATGCGTGCGGCGATTCATCGTTCATTAAAAAAATATCGCGCGGTTTCTGTTGGCCAGCTCCTTGTCGTTCAGTTTAATATATCCCTGTATTAGCGAGTCTCCGCTCGAGTGGATGCAAAATCACCGCTTGTACCTCTTTACGTAAGTGGCCTCTGATAAATCAATAATTTCGACGATAAAAATTGTCCACCGTCTTTTGTAAAATAAAGACGAAACAAGAAAATGCCATAAATCTCGCCATTTTGATGTTTATCGCTTGTACACGTATGTAATATTCGCTTCTGATAACTGCGACACGGTGTGCAAGTCTCAGAAATTTATGAATTGAGACACCTGACCAAGCATCAGAAGGAGTAATTTATCTGCAGTCAGTCAGTGCACTTGCATAATTTTTCGGACTATTCTTCGAGCATGATAATATTTTAAACGAGTATTAAAAAGTAAAAAATTATGAAAATGCTCGTAAATGTATCTTTTACGCGGGTTAAATTGATTATTTGGCAAAGCACGGTATTTTTTTTAAATTCATTAGTTTTAAGGTATAGTTGTTGCTGCCTATCATCCATCGCGATTTATCATTCGAAAGTAAGTGCACGAGCATACGGCTGTCAGTTTTGTAGTCAGCTGAATTTTCGAGATTTTTTCGTGGCACTCGTTATTGCGTTAATTATGTAAGTCGAAATGTATAGGTGCATTTATCGTTTGCAAAAGAGCAAAAGTGGCAGGACAATTCGGCAAACATTGATATACTCGCAATCGAGCTGTCGCGTAATTGAAATATTCTCGGCTCGGCTGTCGGTCGAGTGTACATTTGTAAGTTGCGGAGCCTGCCGTGCACCGGCACGCGTGCGTATATGGAAGTAAATTGCAAAAATCCGGGCTGTACCGTGTATCGATTCATACAAATTATTTTAATTTCATCTTGGCTTTACAATGTATTTACAGGCTCTTTTCGAGTATTATTACTTTTCGTACGAGCACTTGGGTTGTTTGAATAATTCGCTCGGCCGGTCTAATTGCCAATTAAATAATTGGGTTGGGATTTAGTGGAAACGGCCATTTTCTGCAGCTTCGATATGTGTGTCAATGGACCAATTAGGATCAAATGATACGTATATGATACTTTTATTCGAGTGTTTGCTCGGACATCGGTATAAAAATTAATTAAATCGTATTGGACTATCCACAGATGAGGGTACAATATGGATAATCGGCCACGGGGAAAAAGTGTCCGCAAGACACACAGTGGTGAATGAAAATTTCGAAAACATTATTTACAACCGAGTGTGAATTGCCGCGATGATAATTATTATATTTACTTTCACATCATTTTCCTGCACTCCGAGGCAACGTCTATATATCTCGTTACAAATGACGTTTGTAAGCTCTAGCTTTACGCAGTTTGATATACGACAATAGGAATTAAAACGTGCACTATAAATGTATTTAACGGTAGCAGTGAAGAAAAAAAGTGAAAAACGAATTTATAGGGCCTTAGAAAATTCGTTTCCAAGGAGTTTTGGCTTTAAAGCTTTCATCGCGAGAGTAACTTTAGATTATAACTATATATAAGTATTACTGTATACACGAAGTAAGCTGCTGCGTTGCAGCTACGGTACAGGACAATGGCAGTTGCAAGTGGATTTCTTAGCTCCTCTTACCTTGTGGGCTGCAATCAAGATGTACTGTAGGCTAAAAAGTCGAAGGTGTGTATGTGCGGAGTTTATGTCTAGATGGTCGCGAAAAGAGTTCAGTAACCTTTTTGTGTGTCTCTCTCTCTCTCTCTTGCACGCGGCATCCGCGCTCATACACGGCCCGCGCAACGTTGAAGCTCGAGCGCACTACTTCGTATTCTATACCACTTATAGTACCAGGTTAGTGGAAACTGTGTCATCTTAGATTTCGAAGCGCATGCACATACATGCAGACGCTCGCCTCGCGCCCATTTAACGTTTTACGTATACATAATACACGCCGAGGCTTAAGCCGAAAAAAGTGAGTATTTATACACACGCGTTGGCCGCTACATACAGCCTGTGATTACAATTTCAATGATGCGTGTAATGATGCATTCAAGACGGCATTAATACGCGCCAAAGTGGCAATTCGTTTGGAGAGGTCAGTGTGTTCCTTGCGGGCTGGAGCGCGCGACTCGAGACAGGTGATTCAGCGCGTGTGCAGTGCACATAACGAAAGACTCGTGTCTTTCAGGTAGGTCTACTGCGAGCGCGCTGGAATTATCCTTGTTTATGGTGCCTCCTTTAAGGTAGCATCGAGTGCATGGATGCAAGTTTGCCGTTGCTGCTGGGCTATATCGTGTGGGAATGAGTACGGGTGAAATGTTAGTTCTCCAGATAATACCATGGCTCGAGTGGTACGCGTGTACCGCGTCTTGTGTACACTTTGTATGCGAGACTTATGCTCCTAAGGATGGCAGCGATCCTCGACTACATGGCTGATTCGACGCATCGATGCTGAATTATATATTTCGCTTCGGCCGGATAATCTCAACAGAAAATTTGTATAATTACAAGAACGAATTTCCAATCGAAATTAAAAAAATAAATAAAAAATAATACGAAGCTTGTGTGTTGAGCTTTGCTAGCACGCAAGTTTTCAATAGTCGTGAAATTTATCCGAGTCTTTTTTTTACATAGAAGAGCGGAAAAAAAGAATACCGCAAACGAGAGAGAGAATCAAGTCTATAGAATGAGAGATACATAGAATATCTCATTGGAAAGTCTTCCTTTACAATGTATAGAGTATAGGTAAGTAACAACTACTACAGATGATGAATAGTCGACTCCGAGAGAAGAGAGAAAGAGAGGAAAAAAGAGCTACCACTGCCGGTATGAGTATCTCTGCGATATCCTAAAATGACATTTTGAAAAGCAAGTAAGCTAGTTATAGGTGCTATATCAGCTAACTCGCGTGTAAGCGCGGCAGAGCAGCCGCGGCGGTGGCGCAGCGCTGCGCGACTCGCTTGCAACTTTCTTTTTTTCCTCGAGGCGCCGATGGCATATAAGTAGCGGCGTAAGATAGAGCTCCGATGAGGAGAAAATCGCGCGGAGCTCACATACAGTATATACCGAGAGAGAGAGACCGAGAACGCGCCAAGCCAATAGCACTACCGCCTCTCTAGATGTCTTGTGCGCGTCTGCAGGTGTGGGTATACATGTACGTAATGGAAAAGTCGCTCGAGCTCTGTAAGGCTAATAAGTGGATCGCGTGGATTGCCGCTGCTACTGCATTTCAATGTGCTGATATGCATGGGTGTGCAAGGAGCGCTGCACATTTCGCTTTCCAAGGCCGCGACGAGCAGCGAGGATACCCCAGGCGGCAAAGGTGACGAAATCGATAATCGCTAGACGCGCTGCGCTATAGCGCCGATGGACGTAATTAGGGGCATGGCTGTTGCGTGCGTATGCAGTCGTGGCGAACTTTGTTGGGGCCATCGTGCACATGCAGCGTCTCCGTTTGCTTCCTATCCTACGCCTATATACGTGGCTTGAGATTTTTTTATTTTATCCTTTCTCGCGGGCGCGACATCCATGTATATGTAGAGCCGTGCGATCGGCTCAGTGACATCGCGTGGCTCTATATGTACTCGAGTAAGCGCACGCACCGGGCATTATCCAGATGAGAACTTTCTCTCCATCGTCTACGTACGGACGAGCAGGTATCGCCTTCGTACTTATGTACCAAAATAATAACAAGACAACTGAGACTACTATGCACGCGAATACGAGTCCATGAAAGATGTGCTTAAAAATTGATTTCATTCGTGCGAACTGCGAAGCGTGCATAGGCATGCAAATTTTCACCGAATACCGCGACGTCTGCCACGCGAGCTCACGACGTATCTTCTATAGGTAAAAACAACAAATTCGACATCATCGCTGCCGCCACCACCACTAACACTGGACTCGACACGTAAATACTTTAATAGAAGAGGTAAGAAGCGATGGCGATCATCGTTGCTCGATAAATTGATCATAATACACGGCGATCGCTTTAATACGTATCAGCTGGTCGCTCGATTAGGTCTGTGTACGCGCATCGTTGCCACCGATTATCGCGCTATAACCAAAAGGAAAAGTGATTATAATGCTCATATGTGCCTGCGTGTAATACCTTTCGACGGATGATTTTTAGTTAGATGACGTATATTATAGACAGCGCACAGCTGATCGGTCGAACGCGAGTTTCAACTTTCTTTTCATTTTAGCGACACGTATCGCGTGCAAATTCATCGCGTCCGTGCACTGACCGATCCTCGTTTGCCTGTCTATACGACTTTTCGAAAAGAAAAATGAATATCAACAATTACTGTAACGAGTTTTCTGCGCTGCTTATACTGGCAGCAGCTACATACACAACGATCTGACGCTACGACTACACGACAAATTATTCTAATTCGAGCAATTTCGCATTGCTTAACGAGAAGAAAAATGCCTTTCTCGGAAAAGAAGTCTAGCAGACGTCGCCACCGCTCGATGCAATCTCTTTTCGAATATCTCCATATGCCATGCCGATATAAGAACAACTGCCCCCGCGGCTCGTAGCCATGGCATCGAGCGAGCTCGATCGGTACTCGTCGTTTCGCGTTTACCCGCCACAAACTTATACACGCTTCCTATTTCCGGTTCTTTGTTTGCTAGGAGCTTCGAGCTACGCTGCGTGAGAGTAGCTCTCCGACTTTTGGCAGATGCGGATATATGCATAAGTAAGAAAAGATAAAAGCGAAAAACCACGAGCGCAGCTGGATTTTAGGTCAGGCGAAAATCTGTAATAATGTACGGGCGCGAGGATGATATCACGTGTATATACAAACAACAGGAGAACCCGATGAACTTTCGACTTTTTGAGGTCAAACATAGACGTATGTAGGTGGTATAATTCTCAAAAAACACCAATAGCCTTTTTTCGACAATCGAACCTGGCCTCGTATAAAGCTACATGTAATTCGCGCCGTTATTTCCAGAGCGCCTTTTCAATGCCGATAAACTTTTTCGTTTGTAGACTACTATACGTATTCATCTTAATCAATTGGCAGAGTGAAAACCAAGTCTTTACTTGAAATGCTATTACTGGCGTGTACTCAGACATGTTCAAACGTAAATTAATATTATCATTCTCATTTACATACAGCAACAGCTATAAATTAAGGGGGGAAAGGTACCTTAAACCTGCATTTTAAAAAAATTCATTAAAAATTAAGAAAAACAATTTTTTTGGACTCTACAGATAAAACTCTGTTTTTTTCACTCTTTTTCTAAAGATTTTCACTCTGGAATATGAAAATTGAGGTCCCCGATCCCATAGAACCCTCCTCGATGAAGCAAGCCCACAGTCATGAGAGGTACCCATGTGCCGTAAGATCCAGCTAGAACCGTTGATTCAATCATGGTCATTGGGGTCTCATTTTGTTCATTAGATGTGTGGTTACAAACGCAAGCACTTT